>JAQFYB010001831.1:0-29049 GCA_034694085.1 Pogonognathellus longicornis
AAAAGAAAAAATCGAAGGGTTAGGGCTGGGTTGGGTTGGCATGCTCGAGGAGCCAGATAGGGTTGGGCTGGAAAAAGACGACCCTCTAGACGCTCTACTACACATACATATTGAAAGAGAATGTGGTAATTATACAGTTGCCTAATATGATACTAAACGAATGCACATTATTCATTATTACAGGAAAACATTTGAATAATTAATAAGCTTAGTTGTAGTTTAGTTACTTATCCACATTATGTAAACAACTTGACATCAAGTTTGAGTGTTCAGCTTTGAAATTAACTGTGGAGTAACTATCGCTAAACAAATTAAAAGTTTATTTAAAGCCTAGTCCAGCACCAGTCTTACGAAACCTTCTGAAAAGCCCTGTACTGTACACCTTGTTCGACCCAAGGGACACGTGAAAGAAACTTTTACATACGCATAGGTAAATCTAAAATTACAGTTCAGTTGAGTTTTGAGTCTCTCATTCAGGCAACGTAACGTGTATGCAATCTAGAAACTTGAACGAAAGTAAGGATTAGTAAACAAACATTTGCAGAAGGAGAAGTACGAAATAGCTGTGCAGAAAGTAAAATAGTAAAAGATGGAAGTTTCTATGTCGAATTGAGACAGAGATACTGTAAAGAAATCAAAGCTAAGCTGATAATCTACCTTCCCCTGCCATAAACCAGCTAAGAATTTTCCTTGCAATACTCCATTTATTTGATCTGCGAACAACATATCTCTCTCTATACACTTATACCACTATATAATATTCTTTATGTATTTAGTACATTCCTTATTTACAATTCAAGTAGATATTATTACTCAAGTTCACCTCTGTCGGTCGTGACGTGACATTGAATTGCAAGCAAGTACTTCTATACAAGCAAAGCACGACAGCAAGAATACCGATGAAGTTAGTTAAGATCTACCAAAATTTTTGCAATTCCCATAGACATGACTTCAAAGTGTACCCTTTTAATTTTAATGCTTCTTGCACAGCAATCTTTTTAGCACAGCAAGAATGTAGAATATAAGAAAATCAGAGTTCTTTTATATGACGTAATAGAACTAGATCATCATCTTGTACACTGTACAGTCCATACCTGCTAAATTACCTACTTACACGTATACAAAGAAAGAACCTTCCAACGTATATATTAGCTCCTTACTACCTAACACACGTATGTATTAAAGAATCCTACATAACGTGGGGCATGCAAAAACATTTGGCTTTTACTCTCTGCAGGTTCTTCCCTCATTTTGAGTTTGTCTGTGAACAAAACGTACATACACTCGCACGTTGCCTCTTCATAGTACAAACTGGAGGTGGAGAGATAGTATAAGGCAACGGTATTCATTCATAAAAATCCTGCTCATCACATAACCACTACATATCAGGGTAGGTATCATAGTACAGTAGGTATACGAACACTAAAATAAATATATTCTACGTACATACTCTACTTATATGACAATGGTATGAACAAGAGTATCACTCTAGTACAGTCGCATTAAACCACCACCACACATCTTAACTTAAACTTTACATGAATACCCGCCTACAACTTTACAGGCTTCTTTGAAATAAAAACCGTTTCGTCATTCTAACTTGCTTAGGTATGTATATTATATCATTTTACATCTAGGTACCTAGACACTACCTCAAGTGTGTAATCGTGTAAAGAATACTTGAGAGTATGAATATTACAATATATCAAAGTACCCACACTGCACATACACTTACAGAACAGAGTTAGGTACTTATTACATAGCGTTTATACAATAGACCTACATCAAGTAGTTATAATTATGCTGGCTTTTTTAATTTTCTCTTCATTTGTACTCCTTATTACCCGTACACAGTAAACCTACTCTTTCAGTGCAACAACAATAATAATAAAAGCATATAATTAAACCACTGCACTACTTTTAGACAAATGTGCCTATGCTACAGATATTTACATTTATTTTTGTAACTCACATTCAGTGCGGGTGCGTCCACAAAATGCACAGAGAATGATAATGGTATGCAGAAAAATTGTAAATGATTAAACATGCCTAAACCTACCTAGGAGATTAGACTGGAATTATTTGGTATACATTAGCAGTAAGCATGTAAGTAAGGTATATGTTTTTTGTACTTAAATAGAAACCATAACATAGAAATAGGTGTAGTGCACACTGCTATTAGTGTGATAGGACGTTTTCCTCATGTATTACATTTGTGTTTATACGTATAAAAGAAAGTTTATGCACTATGCACCCACTGTCACTATATACAGCATTGAGTAGTCTGCAAATGGGTTCAAATCAAAATCAGTTTTTCTCTACCCATCCCATGCTACTAATAACATTAGTATTATAATACATAATACGCTAGTAGGAATTCCCTTGACTGTATGTATAGTAAATGGTAAATGCCTGCTCTTATCACTTGTATGCACCTACAAAGATTCCCTATGCTTCTCTCACTTACTTATACACAAGATTACTATACACTCACACAATCACTTATTATATCATGTCTATAGTCGAGCACGACACGCTCTACATTCGGATCGAACCGAGAAATACCGGTTCGGATTCGGTTTCTACTACATTAGCATTACACTGTGTTTCAAAGGTACAATGCTATACCATTGTTAGTATAATATATTTCAACCAGAGATACTCCTAGGTACTTACATACATACAATATCACAGAGTAGTCTCTTCCTTACTTTCACAACTCTGACAATGATTGTAGGACCAAATGCATCTCTTTAGAGCTACACTACTACATACATAACATAGCTGTCGGTACTACTATGTATATGAATACAAGTACAACAGCATCAATTTCTCCAGGATCCGAAGAGCCCGAAGGGAAAGCATAGTTACTACTACAACTAGTAGTAGTGTAGTAGTAGTAACTAGTAACCAAGCAGTCTGCAATTGCATGTGCATGCGCTAGGATAAAAATCGAAAATTTTCTCAATTCGCCGTCCTTCCTTGCTAGTTCGGGCAGTGTCGTGACGAGCCGACAGAAGCGGGTATTTGTATGCTGCTGTATGTCCTGAGCTGTCCTATGCTTTCACTCCACCAAGAAAGAGCTTGAGCTTCATCTATTTTGACTAGAATCCTTGCATAGATATAGAAATAGTATCTTCTCGACTACATGAATACGTGTAGGTATGTATGTATACTAATATACACAAGAAAAACCTCTACTAGCCACATTCTAGTACTAAGACTAGTGTTACTAGCACTACTACCATACCACACTACTCAAATACTTCTACTACTACACTGTACTAGGAAGTAGTAGCAAGCTTTCACCAACTTATTCTTACACCAGGACACACTAGTACAGAGTGTACTAGTACTAAAGTAAAAGGGAGTTACAAACTACACGAATGTTTCTATCTGAAAAAGAATATAATATGCATGTAACATAGCTACAAGCAAGCGTGTGCATACGTCTGTGTATTGTATCTATCGAGTATGTAAAGGCATTCACCATCAGCTTTTGTCTACTATGGGATTGCTATGTGAAATAGCTACGTACTGTACATAGGGTAGTGCTGGTAAAAGATAAGTATATTGTTGTATACTACTATTACTTAGTACTAGCTTCCTACAAAATGAGCCGCTATCACTATTCCTGCTTTAGTACTTTGACTCTGTTATTTCATATATTTACGGTAGTGTGCTAGTGTGCTATTAGTATAGAGTAGGTTCTTGTTGTAGTAGAAATGTACGTGTATCCACATATAAAATGCAGTAAAAGACAAGGGCTGGAAGCATGTCATGCTGCTTCTGTGCTTCTTTCTTGATCACTGCTGCCATGCCACTGCTGCTGCTCCTACTCTACTGGTTAGGTCTAATTGTAAGTCTAGTCTGGTCACTCTCTCTATCTCTGTGTGTTTCTCCAGGACTATTCCAGCACATCTATCCAGCACAACACTGCATGCTGCACTACTCCTATAAAATATACGGCTGTGTTCCTTCCTACATTACTACTAGTGCATAGTTCCTGTGTTAAAACCTGCCCCAGTTGAGCTGAATCCAGCAAACTATTCTATTTCTCTTATTTGTATGTATACTTGAGCTAGAGAGAGTTATATACATACTAATACTTATACACACTATTTACAACTAATAGGACTAGATACTCGTCTTGCACAACTACTACTACGTACTACACTACTCTCGTAGTAGTACTATTACAGTCTTCCTGAATCCGTTCTCACTTCTTTGAAACTTTATTTACCTAGCTACAAACGCAACCACGGCTACTACTTGACATACCTACCACTATCTGTACTTTATACTTATTACCTACTCTGTCTGTCTTCATTCTCTCCATACTTTCACCATTTACCAACACGCGAACACTTAAGATACACCAGACAGATATGTTTTCACTACTAGTGCTGTAGGAGTATGTATGTACGTACATAAGAGTACTACTACTACTACAACAACTACACCATACCACCACCACATCACATCACATTGCTCTTCTGAGACTTAAAATACACAGAACACACAGTAGTATGTAGTGCGGCACACGGCACGGCACATACCATACATACATACCTACACATATACATACATACACGTACACAAGAGATTTTGCATTACTATTAGCTAAAACCTATAATAATAATAATAATACTAATAGTAATAATAATAATAATAATATATAGCTGTGTATTTAGGTAGTGTGGATATTGAGAGACGAGTTTGGTGGTGGTGGTAGGACTCTAGGAAGGACTACATACAGTACACTCACTCAAATTCAGTCACCTACCCCCCTGGTGCACAGTGTGGACTGTGAGTGAATAGAATACGAAGCTATCTGTATCTAACTAGCAGTTGAGTCAGTCTGGTTCGTATCAAATCCATATCCACACCACATCCCTTGCTCTCATCTCATTCCTTGCATGGCATAGCTCATTTCTTCGTATAGGAACACAACACACCAAAACTCTCTCTGCCTCACTCACTTATCTTTAGTTTACCTTCCTCTCACTCAGTCCACTCGTTATTACATTTAACTTTTCTGTTGAGACACACCGACTGTCAACTCTGTGCGTCCATCAATGTGTCTAATCACTTTTCAATCTCACTCTCCAATACATAACACACACACACCGGAATGAAACTCTAATATATTATTTAGATTTACTACTATGAACGCACAAATCAAAACATTCCCAAACATTTCTCCCTCATTCTTTCACTTTCAAGACACTAACCTTAAGTTTCTCACATACTAAATCGTTTTTCATCAGCTTAGCTGTATATACACATATATATAGATACTCTATACACCAAACACATTTCACATACCTAATATTATAGTGTGTTACTTTCAATCTTCTGTTTTTTCGGTTATTTGTGATTATGCTTTAAAGAGAAAGTTTCTAATCTCATTCAGTGTTACACATACCAACCTCGTTTACTGACACAATTCATTTTTTTTTAAAGTTTCACGTTTGCACGTATTTATTGTTACATGTGTGAATACTTCTAAACCAAAAGTATACAGATTTGTGGTCTTTAAATATCTCGGTTAATCATTTATTCTTTCAATTGCTTTTTAAAACACATCAAGTTTTTTTCCTATTAACCTTTTACGATACGCACACATATACAGCAGAGATAATCGATTAATATCATAGTACTGGTATGTACATGCTAGTTTATAACAACAAAACATGGGAATGGACTGTTACTTATCGTTACGTATAAAATGAAGCACGTTAAAATGTAAACTCCAAAACCCTATTCACGTACAGTACAGTGCACGAGAATCTAAATCCTTTAGCACGTTAAAGCAAGATAACATGGGTTCAGTTTACTAAGCTGAAGAGTTATATCCAAAGTTTAAAAGTGACAATAATCCTCCGTTTCAACAAAGTTAAACTTGTAGCAGTCACCAAGAAGGTGTCCATTTACAAGTCTTAGATATACACTGTATATCTACTGATTATTCTTCCATCACACGAAGCGACTACGACCCTATTTCACAAATGCACAATATACGAAAAAGCACTGCGAACTTTTACATTCTTCTCGCGTACACTTATCTTATTTTTCTGTGTCTTGATTATATTATAACTTGAGTACAATTCCAACCGCAAACTCAAGACAACCAAATAAAAAGCTAGAGCCCAGCTTTGCTAGCAAATCCGCAAGGATACAAGATTTTTTCGACGAAAGTCAAGAATTAATTCGAAGAGCTCAAGTCTGATTTGAATCAATAACCAA
Source organism: Pogonognathellus longicornis (assembly GCA_034694085.1). Taxonomy (NCBI): domain Eukaryota; kingdom Metazoa; phylum Arthropoda; class Collembola; order Entomobryomorpha; family Tomoceridae; genus Pogonognathellus; species Pogonognathellus longicornis. The sequence goes on from JAQFYB010001831.1 coordinate 6,250, forward strand.
AAAAATATTATATTATACTAAAATTATATCAATCATACCTTTCTATATATACCGAGGTATTTCTTCATTACATACGCACATACTACACACGAACCATGCGTAGCCTTGGCTTCATATTATTCACAAAAAACTTGGTTCGGGTTAAGGAAGCAAAGCCGAGGAAAAAATCGTTCAAAGACTGATTCCAAGTCAAACTCGTCATGACTTCTAAATTTGTACACACTACATACACATCATCGTATGTGTTCAATGTGTTGTGCAATTTACTCAACAAAAGTCATTATGTGACTCCTTCAACATCACAACAATACTAAATAAAAAACAACGCAAAATTCGACAATAAAATGAATTATAACTAATAATACAATACAATACAATACTATGCAATACGATCAATCAAGATCTCAAAAATAAATAAATAAATTGCTCTATCTTACTAGTAGATAAATAGAAATTTATATGGAAAACATGTTTATAAATCCGTAAACTCAAGCCGAATAGCAAAGTCATAATAAGACTTTGCTCAACGCGACAATAATACTCTCCGTACGACAATAACCAAATAATACAAATAAATGATATATATCTACAATATATACTCTATGTAACGAAAACAATAATTCTCCGACAATAATAACGTATATTATTACCACAAATAATAATATACAGCAACGCATACTACAATACAACTAACTACTACTAAAATTTCAACTAAAGTCGCCTTTCAAAGGTCGTCAATTAGTACGAATTAAGATATAGCCATTATACTGCCGAAGTGAGCACGACAATAATAAACCTCTCGCTCTCTGCAAACTACACTAGTTTGTTGAACATGCTTAATAAACTATTTATTCTATTACAATAGTCACAACAACAAACTTGGCGTGACAATAACAAGAATGCAAATCGGTTTCATTTGTGGGTGTTGAGTGAAAGTGAAAGTCGAGAACACCAAAGCACGCGATAAACCGCACAGCGCAACGAGTACGCACGGTACTGAACACAAAGACACTAAAACAGTACTTGTCCCGTCCTGAACCGAACTATTCCATAGGTATGTCATAAACTAAAGTAGTAAGTATATATAGTAGTGTACCTGACAACCTTAGATTTACACAATTCCCTCCTCTCTCCCTCCAATGTACAGTCATACAATTCATTTCATATTCTACAACTCATGTAAATACTCAAATGCTTTATTAAAATCTACGTGCTCTCATTTATACATAGCTATACGTTGTATGTATCTCTTTAAGACATTTATACTCCTACTTAACCTTACTTAGTTCAATTTTGCACAACAGTCTTCTTGAGTATCAAAGTAAAGTGTGAGATCGAGCTAATACTATTTAATAATGAACAGGTGTAGCCTTACAAAGAGAAGTTGTATGACAATACTCGTTACACAAGAAAAGTGTATTGTTTCTTCTGTTGTGTAACATAAAACTGATCTACCAAATTTTTCTATTACTATTGGTGTATACTTATATACACACATGCCATTTAGACACAAATAAAGTAGCTACTACAATCCTAGAAATTACTAATAATAAAATGGTAGGGAGTGTGCAAAAGAAATTAACTAAGAAAAATTACATTGGGTCGAAACAAGAAGCAGAGTATATTTCAGACAAACCTAGGTAGGTAATAAGCGAAGGATAACAATGAAGAATTGACAAAGAAATCAAAAAGAAAGGGAATTCTTGTTGTTGTGAGCAAGAATCTATATCCATTAAATGAGAAATTAATTTGGCCAATCAGAAAAGTAGTGTTGCAACTGTTTAATTTTATATCTATTGTACATTTCATTGGGTTTAGGTTTACTCAGTATGAGCGTATTGTTCTTTTAACTGAAATTTTGCACTGCGAATCAGGCAGTTCTTTATTGTGTGTAGTTAGTCAGAAATCAGGTTAAGACTTGAGAATCTTTGTTAAGAAAAGTTGACATATAAACTGATGAAAAAGAAACTGGGACGAAGAAACACATAATGAGTTTGGTGCATTCCTACAGCTTTCCCTTTCAGTGTGTGTATGTGTGTGTGTGTCTCTCTCTACAAAATTCATCAATGATGGTTTTAAACGAGTTGTTGTATTGTAATATGAAGCTCCCTAACTGAATTGAATTGCATCTCTTGTAGGTTGGTTGGTTAGCTTTGGTTCTTCTGGTTTCGGGTTTCGAATCTACTCAATTCAGTCAGTGTGTAGTATGTGCTTGAGTAACAGAAAAGCAAGGAAAGGAATACGGACAGGTCAAAATCAATAAATTCGTCTCTGCGGTACCCGTACCCCCGCAGCACCATATAAAGTAATGCACAATCTAGTGCCTTGTATGGCCTGGTCTCTGGCCTAGCTTGGCCTTGTCTTCTTTCCTCCTTTTCGTTCACAACTAATCAACCTGATTTGCCGTACTAACTACACCACTACTACCACTATCCACACTCAACACACTATACCCCTAACCCAACTAATTGCCAGAAACTTTACTTTCATTTTAGTTTCAACCCATTATTTTACTAATACTCTACAAACCTATTACAGTCTTTCAGTCCAGGATCCCCGACTAAATTCATGCGTGTCTTTATACATCGATACAGAATTGAGCTGAGTAAGAGGTGCATGCATTCACATGCACATACACATACATATTGTATCTTCCCATTATGTTACATTATAATATATATACTCTTCCACTTACACATCAAACTTTATATAGTTTTTATAGTATAATAAATGTCTAACGATTTTTACTACAAAACACATTTGTTATTTCTTCCAGGCTTCTCTAAAATGAAAATTTTCCAACCAGGGAGCACAGCAGTAAAATAATAGACAAGCCTGTCGTCCTAAATTCATTTTACAGTTCAGTTTTCTCTAATAATTTACCATGCCCATATACCATATATATACTTACTCCAAACAGATATTGCAAAAACAAAATAATACTAACATAATATTTTCACTATATGTACCATAGGTAGACTAGAGAATTAAATGAAACCACAATACATACATAGTAGTAAATTCTTTGATTACTGATTACATTTCTGAGTTCTAATTAGTGGACTAGGTACTTACTAATTCGATACTTGATTAAATTCAAACAGTCAATTCAAGCTTTAATCAACTGAATACTCTTTTCAACTTAACTGACTCATGACTGAAATAAGTAAGAAAAATATTAAGACATTTACCATATAAAACACACAGGTCAATTTCTATCCTGAACACACCTAGTACTATTTAAAATTTTATATCTAACTGCAGTCCAGCCCATAGAAAAGAACGACTAATTATAATCTAGCATAATACGTACGTATAGATAGGAAATAGATTTCCTATGTATAGTCATCTGAGTATTTGCAAACCTTCTGCACTGCAGCACCCAAATACAGCGATAAAAGAATGAAATTTCGAGTTTCTTCCACTATCTCTTTGAAATCAGAGCGTAATCAGTGAATGGTTTATTCTTATGCAGAAATGTTAGTTATTTATTATGTAAGTACTATATGCAGCAGAGACTACTACACTATTGTATTATTATCGTAGACTTAATGTGGAAATACTTGCAGATTACAGAACTTTCATCCCTTGTACCAGCAATACTTTAGCGACCACACTACTAGCACCACGTTGGTTTATAATGATACATAGCATTGCATTGTATGACTTGCATCTATAGACATTGCATTGTGTAGTTGATATTAGGAAAGTATTATAATGACAGTATTATCATCTTCAGAGAATACAAGAGCGAATTACTTATTGTGTCCATAGATTGATGTTAATGGTATATTTTATATGGTGTATGGTGGCTGTATGGCAGACGCAGCACACCATTGTGAATATATTTAGGACTTTTAGGAGAGATAGTATTAGTAGTATAAATGGTTGAGTTGGATAGTTGTACGCAAAGCTGCATATGGTATTTGTAGCAGTGGTACAGATAGTGGATAGCTGGGAAGTGTTGTTATGATATTTTGTGAGCTTAGTGGGACAGAGAGTGAGTGAGTGATGTGATGAAAGTTACTTTATATGCATGTATGAATGCGCAATTGGACTCGGAGGAAAATTTGTGGAAGAAGCGGAATAATAGGAATCCTTCTAAATGAGCGGAGACAGGAGAAAGTTAATATCACTGTGTAATTAATCCTCATTCATTCTAACCAAAGTATGTGCACTGGAGAGTAAAGTACAGCATCTCACAGTTGGGTACTTAACTATGGATGAATAATTCACTGTAGAAATGGGCACTTTTAACAGGCAAATACTATATAGCCTCCTATTCCTCACACAAGTCTTCATTCATTCTCTTCAAAGATATTCAAATTTCAAATCTAATAATTAGGAGCAAGAAAAGTTGTTGTAAATTCACGTGATTTATGATGAACATCTAATTTGCTTCTCTGTAGTTATTTCTTTAATGCAATGAGCCACAACAGTAGCTTCTGTAGAGTATACTCTTGTGGTTCATTGAAGAATATTTGAATTTATACGTTAAAAGTGTACTAGTATTTTGTATTTTTAACATGTGAATTCAATTAGTATTTCTCCAGTGCTTTCATAATGTAATTAGTAGTTTATTGCATTCCTTGTTTTTACGGTTAACTATGTTGTGTATGTGCTAATAACGTACACTACTAAAAAGATTCTCGAGAGAAGGCAAATCGAATGTACGTGAATGTCAGTAAAGTACCTTAAATACAAATAAGACAATAGTTTTCTTAGTAAGGAATTTATTATTTTAGTGCATTCTCGAAACACGGAAATAAAAATGCAATAACGTTAAACGAAAAAATACAATAGGGAGTCTGATGTGATACTGATAGTCTTCGGAATTGGCATCTCAATACTTGTATGCAGTACATGAGATAGGAATAGTAGAGCTTAAAAACATAATATGACCGCAAAACACATAAATGCTGTTAGTATATAGAGTCGGAAGGAAAACGACAATAAAATATATCAATCGCCAGAGACGAACTCATTTTGAACTCGGTAGCAGTAAACATGCTCAGATTAAATGAACAATTTCCACAGACGGGAATTCTGCTATTAAAGATTCACATTGAGTAGTCTGCGAGCATATTCTCTTTTCATTACAAGCGACTCGTCCGTATCTGAAGGGAAACTGAAGAGAGAATAAAAACCTATTTACCACACTACTATCCGAGAACTAAAAGAAAATGAGCCGAAACAGTGAAACGGAGCATTGAAAGAAGTTCAGGTTACATAACAGTAAACACGAAACGACAACCCGGCCCAATAGCCAAAACCAACCAAACCAAAGCACTTTTCGTGAAAACACTTGAAAGCATTGCTGGTTTACATGAAATTACAACATTATACATCCCATTCAGTCATTCGCTTGAGTAAACAATCCAAGACTCAAATACGACTCACTAAACAGTAAAATACCAAATCACTCACACCAATATACAATAGGCCGAGCCACACAAACACACAGTATCCAAAATTCACATTTCCTTAAACTTCAAGTGCAGTAAACCTTAAACTGCAGTTTAACCCATCGAACTTTAAAAGTAGTCTTCGTTCTGTCCTGATTTTCTTTACATCTATAATTTTATATTCTTTTTCTATACAGAACTTTCTTTTTACATTTTTCACAAATTGCGAATAGGATTTTTCAAAAAATATTTAGCAGTGCAGTGCAGTGGTTCAATACTGCACCAAGTTCAATGCAAGTAAAAGCTAATATACTATACATAGCAGTGGTAGTAAATTGTAGATAAAAATGATATACATAAAACTAAAATGCAGATAAAACGAAAACAGTTACTTATTACATATTTTACAGTTTTCTTTACTCCTTCCTTTACATAGTATAATAGGTGTGTGTGAAGGGAGTCTATCTTATCTTAGTTTATGACTGTGATACTTATATTATAAGAAACATACACTATGCAAGGCTCCTGGTGTACCTTCTAATCTTACATAAGCACACACCCGAAATTATAATATTGTAAATGCTGTCTTTGTAGTAATTGGTTAGCAGTTGCAGTGTAGCTTTAGTTAACCTAGTGGAAAAATAACATCATAAATCTCTTATCTAGCCCATTATAATGGAAATACCCTAGAGAGTTGTGAGGTCTTCGTTTTCCATTCTTTATTACACCGTATACCGCAACACCACTACACTTCCACCAATTTCATGGAAAATGAACCCACCTAACAGTGGAAACAACATTCACAAAATAGAAAACGCTAAGGGACAGGCATTTCAAATAGCGCTACTTTTATGCAACCATCTAAAATTCTCTTTTTAAACTCACAACATGATTCCCATTTGAAAGGGCTAAATCACAAGATCTTTGCATATTTCATACAAATACCTATCTAGTTATCTACGTAATTTTCTCTTAATAATTCTCAGTTAAAAAACATTGTGTACTTACTGGATATAATATGCATGCACTACAAATAGTAGTGAATCTACGAAAATAAAAGCGTAGCAAATAATACGATAAGAACAGTGAAATTACTGAAAGAGAATCCTCGGGAAGGTTATTTCCCCCTCCACACAAGAAAATAAACAGATTGAAGAATTGTATTATCTTTGCTTTTTCGGGTTCAATGAAAAGAGTTTCGAGCTTACTCAACTTACAAGAGTTAGCCTTAGCATTGAACTGAAACAGGGTTCAAATACCCAGAGAGTTCCATTTTATAATTGTAAGTCAAAAACCGACAGTAAATAGTATACAGTCTTATAGATATTTCAAATGGGCAAAACAAACTATTCTATATCACCCATATTTTAAACCTACACATTTAATATTGAACAAATGGATACATTTATAATTGATACAAATATATATAGATTATCCAGCCCCTGTTGTTTTCTAAGCAATTTTAAATGTAAAATGTCTTTAATAACTCTTAATCTTAAAGAATTAGGAAGATTTTGTACAAAAACGGACTAATCTATAAGCGTAGCCAGTATTTGGTTCGGGTGACTCAAAAGATGAAGCAGAAATGTGGTTACTTATTATGCTTATACCTCGTTATATTTTTACAATGAGCAAATTTTGGCAAAACTCAACATAAAATGCATAATATTTGACGACAACGCGAAAACTTTCTCGATTTTATGCACTTTGACAGTAAAATTACTTCTTTTGTCCGGATTTCGGGGGGGGGGGGCAATTGCCCTCTTGATTACGCCAGTAGTGGACTAATCTATCTTAATGAACCAAACAAACTTTGAATTCATTAGAATATTAATGATACCTATTTTCAGACTGCTTATAGGTGATTCGTTATTGCATTTAAGCAATTTAAAAATTAACAAGATTTTTAAGAGAAACTATCAAAAAATTATTATTGTTCCGGTTAAATATATATTCAGTAAATAAATTGAGTTAGCGCTTATTGCAGTAGTTACTTAATTGAATCCACAAACACAACACGAGCAGCAATATTACATTAGATTCTGTAATGTATACAAATATTGAATGACCTTATCAGGATAAATGGTGGTTTTCTCTGTACATGAAGGATTCTCATATTTACAAACATTACACAGAGTCTATAACAACGTAATAACTGTTTAGTGTAGGTACAACTACCAGCATATTTCTTGTCTGCTACTAGTTTGCGTGTATCGTAGAATATTATGGTGTTGTAATGCGAGTTGCCGTAAAGGTCCGTTCGCTGCCAAAGATTACTTATCTTTTGTAGCCATTCTCACCATTTACCTCTTGTGTTGCAATCACAATCAATCTTTGGCAAAAGCTGACATTATTCTGAGCCAGTAAACCGTTAGATGACATACTGCACTGTATTACTCCTTCATACTCTTGTATCCTCTGCTCTGACATTTCTACATGTAGTCGCGCTACAATTCTTCTCATACTTCCAAAATAGGAATGTCAAAATTGTCATGCTAAACAATGATCGAGCGTGAGAATGTGAGAAAAGTTCTTAGTCAGACCATCATCACCGTCAGAATGAATAGTAGCATCAAATCAGAAAGCCAAATATGGATTAAATCTTCACATGGTTTCTACACATGGTTTCCTACACATATATTTTTCACTCTGAACAATTCCATGTATTTCAGAAAACATGCTCACAGCCAGAATCAACTATGCATTCTGAATCCTGTCAAATCTCACAATATGTGCAGTTTTATATATTTTATACCTACCTACGGATATATGCAACAAATTTGGGAGCGCAAAGCAAGCACTCTATTATTCCCGACACATTTATTATAACATTCGAATCCTAACTGGTTCTTACAACGACGGAAGTCTAGCTACTATTTGTACAAAATTTTCATTTCTCAGGAAATTGTTAAGAACAGTATTTTTTACAGACTTGACAGTTGTAAGTTGTAAGCTACGACCACGCTATAAAATGGTGAGCTGAATGGCATAGAAAATTTACCTTCAAACATCTTGATCTAAATAAATTCAGACCGCCTTAAGGTGGATATAATTACATTCACTTAAGTCATTGTAAAGGACTTTACCTAAATGAGTCATAAGAAACACGACATTTTGGACGCTTATGTTTTTAATGAACAAGGAGCACGGACATGTACTAAAGTATATAATACAGCCTTTCAAAATTGGGATTAATGTTCTCACACAAATCAAAACAGCGTAGGAAGACAATAAAACAAAAATGCAATTCAACTTCATACAGTAATTGCTTTTTTATACATAAAAGCACGGAGCATCTGCATCGCAATTTTTTAAAGTATCACGACAAAGATACACTACATTTACTAAACTCAAATGTAAATTGCCCTCGGAAACGACACTCATATTTACGTACGTTGTAACTATGTAATGTCCACAGACTTTAAGCAAATGTTGATGTATTTGTATAAAGTAAGTGTATTTATCTGTATATATTTTATACGTATGTGTTATATTATATACCTACATACAATTCTTATGAGTCACTGTAACTGAATAATACTTTGTAGGTATTCTAGTAAATATGAATCAAATGACATACCTATATACTCATACTGTAAATACTTATTGTTCGAGGTAGGTAGATAAGTAAGCAAAGCAAACAATGTTGAATGCAAATACATAAATATACCTTTCAAATTCTTAATTTGCTTTCATTTTTGCAAGGTAAAGCTTTAAAAAACTTAGACCGTTTAAACAAAAAATTAATGATAGCATTCCCGTGTGTGCTCATGCAAATATTTGTACATATACATGCGTAGGTACAGTCAACGACCCAATACGTCTACGTGAGATTATAATCAAATAAATACATCAAGAAATAAATATCCGGGCCATTTTGATAACTCATACATCAAAGTAAACATACATTTCATACAGCAATGGTATATTTTTGTACTGTGAACAATCGTATATAAATATCTGTGTACTGTGAACAATCGTATATAAATATCTGTGTACTGTGAACTCTGTTTTACGTTACGGTTTATATGGTAGACTTGCAACTTGCAATACATCGTTGTACATCGTTTCGTTTTTGTATATAATATACTGTGTATGTATGTGTGTGGAGATGCACGAAGGAATCTAACATAACGCGCCAAGCTAATAGAAAGCTATATGCAGAACAAACCATTCATTCCGAGCTTAATACCAAGAGACAGCAGACGACAAACTGAAACCTTATTTGGAATTAATTCCCTAATAAATTTTTATTACAGGCAGACTTGACAAGACAAGAGAAGCTACTAGTACAAGTACATCCAGATCCAGCCTCAGTACCTCCACAGAAGCACATAGTCATCAGAAAACATTCATTTCTCCACTACTGCCTACATTACTTTGCCATTTCATACTGAAGAAGACGCAAGTACACACGACACATTCACATACTCTTCTTGACTGTTTCTTACTGTGTCTTGTCTCCCTGCTACACAGACACTGCCAATTCTAAGTACAGCAGATCTTCGACTTGTAGATGTAGATGTACACAGTAGTACTACGTTTATTTGTATGAGTTGAATGAAGAAAAGCGAAACACTGTGAATACTCATACTATACTAGTATTAGTATAGAAGTACAGTACAACGTACAAGAAGACGAAATTACATTCACTTGAAGAAGTTCATAGCTACTACTACAGAAATCCTACATACAAGATACTAGAGCAAAGGAAGAGGACATTAAACTGTGTCTACAACATTGGACCCTTATACGCTGGGGACTTGAAATGATACATCTGCTGTGTAGAATACATACATGAAAGATTAGGATATAGAGATATTAACTGTATTACGGATATAAACTAATAGCTTGTGTAGTTGAGTATATACTTCTGAGTACTCGACGAGACATTGTGTGTATACTGTGTGTATATGCATACATAAGAGCTGACTAAGAGACTGACAGCCATAAAAACGGATCAAGATCAAGGAAAGTTTGGTAAGAAACAGTCTAGAAAGTTCACTTGAGACTTCAAACAAAGTTGAGCCGTCGGCTTTGAGGCGGTTTTCCACTTTGGCTTCAGCCAAGCACAGCATAGAAAGACAAGACATCAGTTGGACTTTCATTGTTTCATTACAATACAACACACACACAGACAGCTACAGTATATAACACAGAGCAAAAACAAGTTTCAGAAAGAATTTCCCGAAGAAAAGGAACTCACAAGAGGGAACGCTATGACAAAAACCGCCCCATGAGATGAGACAATGCGAAAGATGCCTAATTTCTTATCCGTCATCCGAAGCAAAATTCCTCGCCACTTCACACAGGTTTTCTATTACTTTTACTCTTCCTCTTTTCCTTTCCCACAACTGCAACCACCACTAGCACTCGCTTTGGATTATTTTCTAGCTCTTTTTATACACACTTTATTTGCAGATAGTTTTACTGCAAGAAGGTCTTAGCAAGGATGAAATGGGGAATCGACGAGAGAAATGTAACTACTTCGTACTTATATACATTGCATCATCTGCTGGAGGTCTTTACATTACATTACAACACACCAGAGTCTCCTCTGCAGTGAAAGACAGGAAAGATAAATACCTACTAAGTAGTTAAACAGTTAGTTGTGGTATAAGCACGTCAACGTATTGCGTTCATGTGTGAAATTCATTTGGATCGATATTTTAAATAAGTCGAAACTGAACTCAATGCAAAGGAAGGTCAGGCCAGGCAAGGCAGTAGAAGTCACTTTGAATATAGAACACAACTTTTGACTTGAACAACTTTCCCAGCAAAACTTACGATACGACTTCCAAAATAGTATCAAGATAGTATCATTAACCTTTGAGCTTTTCCTCCTCTAAAACCCAATGCAAACGATACATACACAGTATCTGTCTGTAGGAGAGCATTCCCGTTGGTTCCACGTGGAAAATATATGAGCAAGATTGCATACCTTTTTCATCTCATTTAGTTACTCTCTTTCATCCTCCATTCCGTCATTCACATTCATTGTCTGTCTATGTACGTAGTAGCTATGTACACTACCTTCGTGTATACAGCTACTGAGCTACGCTAACAGTAACGAATTACGACTGAGCTTTTGCCATTTATTTCCAATCACAAGATCAGCACAGCTTAACAGCTCTCAACTTTCCTGCCACCTCTTTATACTAGACACGTTAGCATCAACTAGTATTTCAACTAAACACTGTGCTCAACTCTCGTATTAGGATAATATATGCAAGCTACACAAATAGAAATACAATATTGTCACGTTTAGTATGACACAAAATTCCTCTGGTTAGAATACACAATTTTCGCAAACACCTTCCAACGGATCGCACTCTGGCTATCATTCAGAATAATGTGACTGCTTGGGTTAGGCAGAGATGAGCTAATTGTAGTAAACTATGTCCTTCTCCACGCTGTAGTTAAATCGAGCAATGTGGCAATAGCATCCAGGAAAATGACAATAATATTATACACGACATACCTTTCTATACTTATCCTTGTACTTTACATTATACATAAACCTTTCTGCTAGGCACCACTTGACAACTTGACTGCAATGCAGAGCAAAGCAGTTTTGAAAATTGCAAAAACGTAATTATTGTAGTAAGCTCGAGCAACACCACGAACTCCCACATTTCACTTTTATGAATTCTATGCCAAAACCTTAAAAAAAATTCTATTTGTACTTTGTACAGATACAACTATAATTTCATAAGTCAGGATGCATAAATTTGCTTGTAAGAATTAACGGGAGGGAACGAGGAATAAATGCGTTTCGAACAACTCAAGTAAGTTGCCAAACATTGTAGTACATACACACAAGTGTGTGAGAAAATATAGATAAAAATTAAGTTGACTTGTCAATAGTCTTGTTAAAATAGAAAACGTTGGTGACACACTCACGACCACACTTAGCACTTGGCAGATCACAACAGTGTATGTATTAGCCCAAGAAATGCTATGTATAATATTGCTAATTCTGACGTGCAATTACATGTAGAATCATTAAGGAGAACCTACTTAGAATTAATATTATTATTAAAGCTGACAATAATACACTGTCTTTCTCAAATCAAGCTGAACTGAAACAATCTACACGATCTTGTGATTAAATTTGATATAAAATAAGACAGCCGCTTGTTAATCCCTTGGTGTCAGCCTTGAAACTTTTTTGATTCTATACAAGAAACATTAAATGTTGAAACACAGGAGATTGCATCCTTGAGGATTACTAATATTATAAAGCTAAGATTGAAAATGGAACATTAGAATTCCTATATTTAACACTCACATACATCCTTCGACTTGCACTAACATGCCGTGCAAACAGTAAATACCATTATTGCCTACTTAGTCCTTCAAGATATCTAGTAAATACAAGATACATTATTGTACGCATTATACATTGTGTACATTTACAAACGTCTTCGTTTAGTATGCACGACAGGAACATAAAGCACTAATTTCAAACAATCAAGAAAAGTCACGTCAGAAATTTATAAAATAGCAAAAGTCTGAAGTGAACGAGCATTTGCAAATGATTGAGAATGCTAAGCCTCGTTTAAACAGCAGTGATAATCTGGATTTAAATCAGTCAGAGCTGAGGCTTACGTGCAACTACCCACTTAATATTTGATTACGAGACACCATACCGTCATTTAAATCTAAACTACCTAGTAGTATCACTAGTAGTAGCCCCCTCCTCCACTGGATCATAGAACATAGTGAGTACAAGTTGCATGAACTTTGTCTAGATTCTTGATAAGTATTCCCATGTCGAATATTATAATATTCAACTAAGTTCGGGAGATACATCGTCGTCACTTCGTTTACCACATATCAAACAGATACCTACGTAAAATGTAACCTAACCTCATTTCCATAGTTTAGCAAGTAGACATGTCATGTCTCCCCTGTATATAATATGTAGGCACATATAGTTCCTGTTTTCTCACTGCCATTATATCCTTGTAGCTATTATACCCACACCACCACCACCGTGTCGTGTCATAAATATTGCCAACTCATGTTCACTTCAAGTCACCTATCTCTTATTTCACTCACATTCATTTACATCGGTACACTAAGAACTTCTTTCGGGTGAAGGCATAGATTACATGCAGGGTTCATTGTAGTTTCACTATGCAACACGCTTTATTCCATACCAGTACTATCTAGTACTATCGTACACACTACACATAATATAAGTACCGCATATACCTTTAAGTATACCACATTACTTACGGTTTACTTACACAAACACAAGACTAGCAATATTCGGGTGGAGACCTTAAGGTATAAGAAATGGGCAGATGAAAGCAATATATATCTATGCATACAGATGGAACGGCTATGTGTATAAACAACACACTAGAAATAGTAATGTACTCTCTTAGAAAAGTATGTAGATATTTTTCTGTTTGCTTTCTTTACATGTGAGTTCGTGCATTTGCCTCACTCGGTTTAGTTCACTCAGTGTATGTATGTAGGCAAATCGAAGGCTTATCCGAATTGAACGAACCAAAGAAGTTTTCAGCTGTAAACTTGTGACTTGGGCCGACAAGAAACCTATAAAAGTTTCGTCACCCATGTTGTGTCGTGTGTGTGCATTTCTATGCCGTGCACACCAATGCAATCCAAGTCAATCCTCCTCGGTGTAAGAAATCCGCAATCCGGTTGTCCGATTCCATTCAGTCACAACGAATTTTAAATTATTTTCTTCAATTCAAACATATACTGTACAATCTGAGAATTGTGGTAGGAGAGAAAATACTAACTTAACCTGAATTAAACTTTCAGCTATAAGCAGCTACATTCATAAGGGATTATACACGTTCTAAAGGATACTTTGCTAGACCCTTCCCATTTTGAATCTTAGATCTTTACAATTACGTTAAAGATAATTAAATTTGATCTCAATTTAAATTAACAAAGCATAACAAATAGTAGCTGAACCTTACCGTTTATACAAGGTACCTGTACAAATGTACGTCGTACCTTTTCCTTTCAAACGAAATAACTAATTCATTTGAATGTATTTTGTAGGTCCTCTTCTCCAATATGTTTTAGTGTAGTTTGTTTGTTATTTTCACTGCTAATTTAAAAAAACCTAGAAAAAGTGATGAAATCTTCGATTTTTAGGCCTGGGACTAATGCAGTACGAATATCTTCATATGTTTTCATACATCATTGTATAACATTGAAAGATTCTTGTTGTAAAAGGTGTACTTTCTTAAATTCTTAAAAAAGTAAGTACCTAAAGCACGGAAGTTTACAGATGGTATTTCGCATAGCGTGATAAAAGTTGGAGGATCACTTTGTAAGTTTTGCTCTTGTATATTTACACTTTAAGTAAATGAAATGAAATCGATTATAGACATGATATCCAAAACTTCTTACTTTACACTTTAGACTGACATGAGTGTGTACAAACATCATTTCTCACTATCCTGTATTATTATTCCATCTCAATAAAACAAATAATATCTTCTATTCCTTCTACTAAACGATAAGTTGAAAATCCATTAAATATTTCCATCTTCTCAAGTGCTCGTATAAGAATTAGAGTACCGAAACGTTTCATAAATTGACCCAATTCCACCGTATGGATTCTACAAAGTTTTTGAGATGATTGTACGTAAATGCACTTTTCCTATTTCATTGTTGAAAGCAAGTACTCTACTCACAAATACTCACATATCTTGTCATTAACACTTACACATCTAATATACAAGTGCTATAATATAATACTTACTAGGTACTAGGTACTTATAGGGTACTTATAGAACACACATGTATGTACTTCCCATGTCTACTACGTATTTGTCTACAATACTCTTGTGTGATCACTTAAAAGACTAGCCAAGATAATAAACGGAGCATAGAGCATTTGTGCTGCCATATTAATACCTAACTGTAATAAAAATAAGATTTAGCATCTTTGTGAGCTAGCGGTTGCCTCATACGTTGTATATAATGTACTGCTATGATGTTACATTATGTTTTTAAGACAAGCCAACAGTAAACACATTATCAACAAGAAGAATGAACTTCACTCACACTTCCTCCTATACAAATACTAGAAACCCACTATAAATCCTGTTTTCTATTCCAAGCCACGCATCTAATCCCGGTCCATTATCAGTTGAGTGTAGTCCTTCGTAGACGAACACTACCAAAAAGTTTCCTTCCTTCCATCTCTTTCAAGAATTTTCTTTGGAGGCAGTTGCAGGAGCACATAGCATCAGGCAAGCCTCAATAGTGGTAAATGGTAATAGTGGCAGACTTCTTGTTCACAACTAAAACCTTCGCTCTCATCTCTTGATGGCCATCATCTTCATCTTCGACCATTGTTTTAAGTGAGTGAAATAGTTTATAGGTACGTAAAGTAGACAAGCGAAGACAAAAGGTACAGTATCAAGATGAGACGCACAGCGGCAGGTACTTTTAAGTGTTAGGTACATAAATCGGACTTCTGTGAAGATAGCACATGCTTCTGTAGTGTATTGTGTGTACGCACACAAATGTTACGTAATCTGTGCACACTGTTTTACACTTAAAGACCAAAAACGTTTTTGCTTTCCTAGTATACACTTAATACACTAGTGCTATTACTACTACAGGGAAATAACGTGCTCTTGTCTTGTTTAACTTTAATAAAATAAGTAGGTACACATATAAATACATGGAGAAGAAGACAAAAATGATTCTGTGAATTACAAACTGGCAAGACTTGCTATTAGTGGTTTAGTAGTAATGGAAATACGTTTAGGTTGTTCAGTAGGTACTTACAGAGTGTAAAGATAGAATAAACCACAAAATAATATTACATTACTTTCCCACAATACTTAACTGGTATAGGTACACTTGGGTATAAAGGCATGTGTTTAAGTAAGAGGAATATACATATTTATATTATACATAGTCACTAGTACTATTAGGTAAACATTTCATATACAATTTCAAGTTGACTATGGTAGTTATTATCACATAAAAATGTGCTCAGAAAGCTTTTCCTTTTTACACTTCAATCACCCCTGCCTGCCTTGTCTTTACATTGCATTTCGATCCTTTCCCTTCTTTGCTGTTTCGTCCTTTTCGATATAAAAAATGAAACACACACACACTAAATACACACATTATCTTCGTAGATGAGAGAGAAAAACTTTAGAAATCCATTTTCGTCGCTCAACTGACTTGAGATGACTTGCCCAGTTTGGTTTATTTGTGTGTATAGTGTACCTACTAGACGGAAGATACAATAGTAGGTATACAGTAATAGGAAGGAAGGGAGAATCCGATTTTTGGAAAACTCCTTCCACATTATGGCAGTATAGAACAATATTATAATATGCATGTACTTATGTATACAGAAAGTAAACTTTATTCTTACAATAACCATTAAGGCACCCACACCAACCTATAAGTACTGTATAAACACAGAAGGATCCATCTCATTCACAATATAAGTTCACCACAGTCCACAACCATTGGAATACATACCACAGGAGGAATATAGTTTATTACGCATTTATTTATGCGATACTACTGCCTGGACTGATATGATGCAAGCATAGTACAACATGTGTACATTCACATGTACATTGTTGTATGTAGTGTATGCATATATACACATTGTACATATATGCACACAATGAAACATGGACAGAGATAACTGAAGTAAGCCAAGCCGAGTGTTTGGGCTAACCCTTTTCTCTTCCCCGACAATATTTCACATTTGAGTTGAATTATTATTCGAAAAGCCCGAATTGAAGACGAACATCTACACAGTGGTGAAATTTCATAGCAGAAGGTGCTACCTAATTCCTCGTTCATCTTTCCTCGCTATATATTGGCTCATATTTTATAAAACGAAGGAATCCAACCAGCCCACAGTAAACTAACATCAACTTTCTCCATTTATGTGCATACTTTTTTCCTTACAAGACAATAATCTGTCGGATGGTGGATTGCTTATGGCATGGCAAGGCTAAAACTGAATGAATGAGCTGAGAATCAAGGCTTTGCTGTGTATTTTATCGTACTACTACAAAACAAGTAGTATGTACTAGTATTGTGCTGCACACAGATGCAAAAGATGCTCAAAACGCCTCTCTGTTGTGTTTTATTAGAGACGCAAGCTAAGCCCTTGAGCCTCGCACGACACGACACACTCACACGAGCGATATAGTGTACGTTGAATTTTGCACTACATACTTTACTCTACCTTACTAGACTCACTCACAACAACAATCAGTTCTTTTTCCTGTTTGTGTATATACTACACATACATACTTCTGCATACTAACCTGCGGCACAAAACACACAGTACATATTTCACCTATCTTTTGTACTTCAGTAAAATAAGTGCATCTCTTCAATCTAATGTACTTACACCTACGCCCGCTACAGTTGCATCATTGTGTTATTCTCAGAAGAATTCTATACACGACAATGAATAAGTTTTTGAAGTGAGTGAGATAAAATTCATACAGATGCATACAAAACAAATGCAAACCATAATAGGAACCGAAAGGAAGATACAATGAAGAATGAGATGAAGTAATAGATACAATTATTCTGTATTGTGTACCGTTAGAATATTTGAACTAAACAAATAGATAGAGAAAGAGACTGTGATGGGGATGTCAACTAAAACCCAAATGAGATACGCCACACTTGAATTATGTAGCAATGTGCTCGTGAATTAAAAAAGATGCTCTATAAAATTATGCACAAAAACGGTATAGCTGTATTTAGGTAGAAATGAACTGAGAGTGCTTTACACTGTTAATAGTGCAAAGCAAGAAAAAGATTGCTATTTCAGTGTTACAGACATTGCTCGTCAAACATTTGTACAAACTTATGATTTCACCTGTGTGTGTGTGTGGATGATGGTATGAATGGTTTTGAAAGTCTGAAGTGAAAAAGTGAGTCGACATCATTCATAATAATAATATATCAACATTTCAGCCAAAACGGAGAAGTACGTAGAAGAGGTAGCCCCAGACACAGAGTACAGATGAAAGAAAAATAGGATGATGAGACCAAACAAGAAGTTTAGAGCTTGGGGCTTTATACAAACTACTCAGCTATTACATATGCTATTATTACACATCCCAGAGAGAGGAAACCCAAAGTTAGGTTCGAAGTACGAGTATATATGTGTGTGTACAGCAACCTCCTGATGATATTATAAATATTAATGCCATATCAGGTCAGGCAGGCACACAGGGAAAGGCAAGATGTAAGAAACGGCCAGGTCTGCATAGGAAACCCGAATTCTGTTCGGAGAATATTTTTTCATTATAATGTACATCCGTAATAGTGCTTTGTGAACTAGGCTGGCAGTTGAAAATGATAAATCTTAATGGAAATTTGACATTTTGTTTACATTATTAAGGCACACAACTGCATAGTCTCTTTTTAAAGAAAACTAAAACTACTACGGATAGCTCTTCGTTTACGAACAACTTAGTTCCATACACTTGCATTCACTTAAGAGATGAGAACAGGAATAAGTTATTTAAGCACAAAACTTCTCTTCACTTCACACAGCTTTATGCACCATGGAAAACCAACTCATATTCTCATTCCCACTATATTCTTCAGAACCTTTTTACAATCCAATAACTCTCATCAATATCTTCAATCTCCATATAACTAACTGTATATAACACCCTCATAACTTTACAATTCATGATACAAATACGCAATTACTAATATTAATACAATTCGCTATAATTTTATCATCAATTTTAAAAAATAGATTAACACACGAATAAAAATATTGAGGAAAGTTGTTCACCATAAAGTTATGGTTGTGTTCAATGTGGAAATCCAAAATTCCACCGCATTATTACCACAGATAACCTATAATTTCAATTTCCAAGTATAAAAATTTAAGGTGAGAATTAATTTTATACACAGTGCACATAATAGTCATCTAAAATCTAGGTATGACGTTCGTACTACAGTTGAAGTTGAATACAATACTTAACTTTTCATCATAAAACATAATAGTATACCTAGAGTTCATTAAGTAAATTCTAAATACACAGTTTCCATCAAATCATATGTAAATTGTTCAGTTGCAATAATGCTTCATGCTTCTCTAGAACAGTCATAATTAGAGACACTCGACATATGAATACACTTAGTACCTATTTGTTGCTTGTACATATAAGTAAACTATACATCTACGTATACTTTGAATGCAGAAAGTTAAGAAGTTTCCAATCTATAGCTTGAAGAAGATAGTAATTTAGGTTTAAAGATATTTTCAACAAAGTTGCCTCATTATTAGACTTTGAAAGTTAAGTATAAATAGTATAGGAGTTTGAAAGGAACGACAACAGCCTGCCAATAATCAAGTATAGCAGCTCTGCTCTAGCTGTTTGGAATACAATGCGGAATATCAGGTGGAAGAGATATATTATAAAATAAACACACATAATATCAAAGATACTAGTGGAAAGCATATTTCCAGCATTAAATAGCTAGTTAGAGCTGTTTGCCCTTAGCAAGTTTATAGCTTAGCTAATTATCCTAAGTAACTACTAACTACAGAATCAATCTGCTTAAGAATCTCGTTCCATTCTTAGTAAACTTAGACTTGTGTTTGTAAAGATCCTTTATGCTGCGTATATATACATAGTTTTGTGTTGTATATATTTGCATTGCATGCCTAAATCTAGGAAGGAAGAGAGGAATAAGAAGCAAGCTACGCGTAAACGGTATATTTACACATAGGATGAACTTTGAGTCAATAGGGGTTTGAGTTCTCCAGCAAATTTCATTCCCACCATCCATGCAATGAATACATTTAGCTTTAAGAAACACAACACCTTCAATTTTCAAGTAGAATCTTTGCATCTTGATTGTATGCATGTACATACATTCTCTACGCGAGTATGACTCACTCACAGACTTTGGTTTTCTCTTAATACAACTTACAAGACTTGTGTAACAACCAGCAGTACGAAAGAATACCACCAACCAACCAATATGAATCTACGCATACAATTTTCCCGGAGAAATAATGACTTTTTAACTTTAAATTGACTTGTGAATGAGAAGCAGTAAAAATTAGCGTTCCCAGCTTTTATTATTATATTATGGTAACTTATTCCCCCAACAGATTTTACGTATGTCCATGTATACTGGTTGGTGGTGCATACAACTATGTGGTGCTAGTTAGATCAGAACTGTAATATATAGAACATAAATTTATTTCTGAGACATATACATAAGTACGTACGTAAGAGTAAGAACATTGCCTTAGAAAACTGCCATAATAGGTTGTTGTAGAAATTGTAATAACGGACTTTCCTTAATGTGAACTTAGAGCTAGGTGTATGTGTGTGCTATTGAAAGACTGACTCTGTGAGTTACCCTTTGCCATACTAAGCTAATTTTAGAAAGCAATATTATCGGTTTGAATTATCGCTTTTCAAAGTAACTCTCTGGAGATTTGGTCTATGCAGCAAAGCTACCTTCATTTATACTCAACGTAACAAGCTCGTTCTCTCGTTAATGGCACGATATTTTTACATTTGTAAGGATTAAAGAAATAAAGACCTCCACAATATGCAGAGTGCTTTTCATTTCGTGTTTCACTAACTCTGTCGTATATTTCTCACGCTCTGATATTTCGATTTACGACACATGTAAGATATGTAACGTATATAGCACAATACTACGTACGTACATTGTAGGTACATACTCTAAGATTGTCGTGAGATTTTTCCGTAAATTGTAAAACGGTTTATAACTTTAGTTTTAATCAGTTCGCTCCGAATCAAATTACTTACAGCACCAGTAGTAGACCTTTTTCGCTTGCAGACATCCACCCACACACAATTAACAATAAGCTTTATTTTAATTATCTAAATAACTATCGGCCATGAAAAAGTGAACTTTAAAGTAGTACTAGTGCAGAGAATAAGTAAAGCAGCCTTTATTTTCTAATACTTTTAGTGATAGCATCTGCGAGGATTAAAAATATCCTGTTTTATTCATAGCTTTGCCGTTATGTCCGCGTCAGAGCTACGCAGACCGCACACATTTAATTCACGAATGTAGAAAGGGGTGTGCAGTGTGCATAGGCCTGGAGCGATTTTAACTTTGAGGAAAACCATAGGGATTATTGCATAAAACTGAATGATTACATACTCTGTGACTCTGTTATAGGTTCTGGCTACGTTGGCAGTCAGTTTGGGTCCATTCGCTGCTGGATTGGGTAAAGGCTACAGCAGTCCAGCTTTGGCGTCTCTCCAGGAGTCCAAAACCAGTACTTTTCACGTATCTGCACAAGTAAGTAATGACCGTCATCATCACTTCCCAAGCAGACTTTCCTCCAAGTACACACATTATTATCTTCCTAAAAACGACTACCTCCACTAATTCCTCCAAACAACCATGATACTCCCACTATACATAGAACATGAAGTAGACATTGTTTAAATAATGTAATGAGCATGGCCAGACATTGTGTGAAGTTAGAATACACATAACACATACAGGCTATTTAACTACGTAAGATTAAAACAAAAAACTCATCATTACAACAGCTTCCTACGCCATTTCAGCCTAATATTCATTTTATTATAACATTAGCCTATGAATACTATCTCCCTACAAGTAGCGCACTATAGGGCTTATGTTTTGGCTAATACACATTTAGTTTGCTCATGTTTAACCTAAACAGCTTAAAATCAACCATTTATCATTTCAAACTTGAAAGGAAATAAATTGTTTTCCATATTCATAATTAACACCACACTGACTTTTCGTACAACTTCACACACACATGTAGTACCTATACATTGCACAATACTACTGTGGTATCAAAGTATTAAAGAAAAGATAGCACCTTACCATTTATGTAAGCACATTAAAGAAGCATTTCTCTTTAATGTGTGTGTGTCTGTATAACACACATGTGTGGATTCATGTAATTTTACCATGTAAAAACTCAAAATGGTAAATAAAATATGCATAATTATACAATAATTGTTACCTGACACTTACTGACAAATAAAAAATCTCGTTACATTCTGTAAAAGCAGTATTCACATAAAAAACTCGTAAACACACACCAGTTATGACAGTTTGACCATTTATATTTTTCAACACAGTGATAATATCGTTATTATAGTTATTAACTTGAGACTGAATGGTTTGAAGGGAATACAATGCTAGTTACAGTCTACACATTATGTGACTTTCATTTACATATATACATACATTAACCAATTGTAATTTAACTTTTTGATTATTGTATTGGTACAGTGGTACACATATCTGTACCTATCAAATCTGATAGAACCCAGTTACACTACCTTGACTAATTAGCAAACATTTTTGAATGCTGACAACCTTCTAACTGAAAATA
>JAQFYB010001832.1:0-29029 GCA_034694085.1 Pogonognathellus longicornis
TGTATTCCCGATTCAATTTTTAAGCAGTGATTTCAGGCTTAATTTGCAACCTTGGAGATATAGAACCGGGTCTTTAACAGATTATACTTCATAAACGGTTTCTATATTATATTACCCCAGTCTAGTTTTTAACTGAAGTACATTTCACTTTAGGTAGAATTTGATGAGTACCTAATCTATTTAAAGTAGTAGTACCTATATACATTGTACATGGGCTTGCCTACCTGCTAAAATTTATTAAACAGTAAACTACTCATTTTTGGAAAAGCTTACTACTTAATTTTTACGTTTCGTGAGGAAGAACATTGTAATAAATATATACCTACTACAATAGTACACACATGTGCTGACACACTAATTAGTTGTAGTTACTGTGTCGAGCCTATAAAATGTTTAAAAATTAATTGAGAGTTAAGAAATTTTGTTGAATTCCTAATTGGAATTATAAGCGCTTCGTGGAAAAGACTTGTCTTTTGCTATTAGTATTGCTAGTGTTCTGACTGATTTGGCAGAAAGGAAAGGATGGCAAAAGGCTATTGGAATAGGTCAGTGGACTGTGCTGACGATTTTTCTTCACCAAGAAATGAAGTTATCAGCGTCATCTCATAAATTATTTTGAAGCGTTACACGATTTGAGATAATGCAGTGAATGAGAAAATTGTAAATTACATTTTATGCATGTTAACGTTTGCAAAGTGTTTTTACAAAGAAACGAAATGAAGTACACATCTCTACTCTGCACATGAATGAAGCTGAAATGTAATGACTAATAATACCATTAAGTAGCTTTTAATATTGTAGAGTTACTGGTACTATATAGTTGTGCATAAAATGAAATCCCGGATGAAACATTTCCGGATGAAACCATTTTCAGTTTTCAGTTTTTAAGTATGCTTGTATTCAGCATCCTATGTTTATAAACAGTTTAATGAGTTACAGCTTCCTTGCTATTAAGAAATGTAATACGTAGGTTTCTTTTACAAAACATGAAGATTAAGATTGGCATTATGAATTTTATTATCTGCCGACTTCTTTTTCTTGGTAACTTTCTTGCAAAACACGACAGGTTTGTGTCTTTTGCACAGTGAGACAAGCATAAAACTCCATTCTTTGCAGTAATTGTCGCACTTACACTTGGAATAATTTTTATTATTATGAGGTTCATCATTCATTATCTGTTGACTGTAAATTATTTATCTTAGATTAAATGAGGCCGAATACAGGTTCAACACGTGCACTAGCGCGAGGAAGGGTGAAGGAAGAATACAATAATTCTGCCCCTGTGTGTCTAGAACTGATCTAGGAATCTACTTAACATATAATAAGCTGTAGTACAACAGTACAAGTACAACAGTACATGTAAACGTAAATACTACATAGCTATAATATTACTAAGTGTAGTATAACCTACAGTCAAGAAGCAAGTGGTTGTAGTATAAATCTTTATTAATTCAATTCCACCAATTGTGAATGCAAGTCAAGTTTTAAAAATCTGTATCTACCGTATGTTTGGCTTAGCTACAGTGAGTCTTCATGATTAGATCTACATATTATCCTACAACTAAATATTATATGCAAGTGCACAACTAAATGCCTATCTGAGTATAAGAAGAGCAACAGATTGTTAATGGGTTTCTGGAAGCATTGATAAACTCCGGATAATTTTGCAGGTGCAAAATTGTAGTCGTTGCGTAGATTGTTATGTTATGTATATGAGTTTCTTATTTTAAGACTGTGAAACCTAATTATTTGCTCTGTTGCAAATATTTGCATCGAATTAACGAGTGCAATGGCTTTAGGATAATAATTGCAGGGATTTCTTACGGACGAACATTTGGATGGGGATTTTTCTAATAAATGTTGACAGACAGCACACAAGTACTTAACAATTTACAAACATTAAGGTGATAAATTCTCCATAAATCTTGCCGAAACATGCAAATGT
Organism: Pogonognathellus longicornis; assembly: GCA_034694085.1. Taxonomy (NCBI): domain Eukaryota; kingdom Metazoa; phylum Arthropoda; class Collembola; order Entomobryomorpha; family Tomoceridae; genus Pogonognathellus; species Pogonognathellus longicornis. The sequence continues at coordinate 1,946 of JAQFYB010001832.1, forward strand.
AGCAAATATACAATCAAATGAGCATTGAACAGTCGTTGTTTATAATTTCTATTCACGACATGTTGCACGTGACTACAATTGTAATATGAGTCGACTTGTTTTATTTATTTTGCCCTATTCTCTTTGGTTAATTTCTTTTGTAGTAGAATCTGGAATATTTAAGAGAAAACCTGTTGAAGTGAATAGCTAATCCTTGTTTGTAAATTTTTAAAGTTAGTTATACAAGCACAAGCAGCTTTGTTGTGTAGAACAGTGTGTATGCAAATAAAAGTGTAGCTCTGTGCTATGCACCATCCTTCCCTTAGTTTTTAAATACAAGAAACAAAGAGACAGCATCTGCAGGATACAAATACACATACAGGGTACAAGAGTCAAGAGATGCAAAAAGTATGCCGGTAATGTTATTATTGCAAGGGAATCCATAATTAACAATGTAGTTTTGAGGTCATAGCCATTTTCTGCGTGATCAATCTTTAGCTAAAGACGAGTAGCAGCTATAAATGTCTTTCTGGTAAACCCATAAGGCGTGATGACATCTATCTCAAAGATTGCGGCTTTATCTTGTACTTATTTAGAAACTCAAAACTGGTATATCTTGTGTAAATACTAACACAACATGAGGGAAGTGAAGACAATGCGTTTAAAAATATAAAATATTATTTTCAAGGTTTAAGTGGAATCTTGAGTATTACAGACATGAGACACATACCTGGCATTGCATGTGTCGAAAAAATGCTAAAACGTGACTGAGCATTACACATGTTGTACACAGTCTCGAATCTATAAACGATGTAGCTAAAAGCATATGAAGTACATCATTAGTTCGCCTTCCCACGACGAATTTTCACATCGATTCGAAAGTAAGTTTTTGCAAGGTTCATAAATATCTCTAATATGAAGAAATCGTCGAGGTGCTTAATAAATCCGCACTGACATTTTAAGTTAAATGCATTGTGCAAAACATTTAAGAATCTTGTAAAATTAACTTGCTCAAGCTGTGAATATCACTGTATCTTGCGGCGATGGCATGAAATTTCTAAAATCCGATGATAAATCTTCTTCACCTTTCGTCTTTTGCATTTTAGATAGGTCTTTCAATCTCCCAAGAAAGTACACCTAAAGATTGAACACTTATTTGCATGTGTCCACCATCTCCAATCCAATACTGTGAAAACAGGTACATACAGCCGTAATACAAATCACCTTTTTGCCAATACATTCTCACAGTTTTGATTTTGATACAAACCTGTGTGAGGGCTGTTTGTTTAAATATGTGTCCGCCTTTATTGCAAATAAACGACCATTTTTCATGCTTAACCTAACACAACTACAAATTAAAGAAAGTTATTAAAATTATTGACTCAGTTTGAGCAGTGTAAACACGTAATTATTATAAAAATGTCAGAAAATGTCGTTTACATGACTAATGTGTGATGTGACATGCCTAGAGACTTACAACGAAGTAAAACTATGTTCACAGTAATATAATCCTAGGAAAGTGGGTGGTTCACATCCTTCGAACTGTACTGACATTATAAATGACTGTCATGGTCATGTATAGTTAATTTCATACATACTACTGCTACAACATATATGGAACACACACAACAATTTGCGTTTATGCCCCTTAGAGTCTACTATGCCTGCGCATTACACATTTATTTAACTAATCGAAGTTGGAAATTATTAATTTTGGGAAACTGCATGGGTGATTTGTTGCTTTTCTTTGAAAGTGCACGCTACGTACACACACGAATGTCTCTGAAGTTTCTTGGTTAATGAATAAAGTGAAAAAGCCTAAAGGCAAGAGACGACAGGGGTAATAATCTTAATGATAAAGCAAAACGAACGTCAAAAGTTTGCATACCTATCGATATTCTCAACACAAATCATAAAGTGTAAATTGTACCTATGTAGTAGTGGGACAGATACACATATGCATATTACAACAACAACAACGGAATCATAGACACGAAGAACTGTACGTGTTATATGTATTTTGCAACCAGATAGGACAAGGTCCATAATAATTGCACTGTTGTATGTACAGATAAGACACACAGACTGACAGACAAGCTAACCTGTTTGACGTTGTTAGCATGCGGAATGCAAAAGTGTGATTTGTTTTTCATGTGTTGTAAGTATACACATAATAAAATATATAGGTATTAGTAAATTGCGCTCAGCATCCGCTCTGTACTTCTTGGTGTACTGTACTGTATGTGTATTGTAAAAATGCACGTAGTATTTAGCTTAGCTATATATAATATACATACGTCTCAGTAGTAGTAGCATATTATTTGCGATCATGTGTCGTGCCATAACTCAGTGTAAGATGGTAATGTCTAAATTTCACTTTCTCACATTACACTGAATTGTAATTGTAAGTGCCGATTGCTCTATACTGACTGCCATTAACTCGCGAATTCTGAATCAGTCACGTTGAAGTTGTCTAACAGTCAAGAGAACTTCGTTTCTCTATCTCCTTTTCTCTCTCTGTCTGTCTTCCTGTATTTTCCATAATATTTGGCATTTACAATTTAAATTGTACTGAAATTGAAAGTGAAACATGGAGCACTTTCCATTTAAGTGTAATTTGTGTTTGGTGATTCTAGTGATTGTGTGTGTGATTCAACTTAGTAAAAACAGTAATAGTGAAGTGTACTTTGGACAATATCAAGACTACATTTACCCTATAAATGTCAAGTCCAGCTATTACAAGGAACCGTTTCATCCAGCTGTCATTCGGACCCACAATGGTAAAATTCCTCTATGAAATTGTAAACCCTAATGTATACTTTAGACAAGTAAAACGAAAATATTCAGGCATTTTTGCATATGAACACGTTTGTAGTATTATGCCGGTGAGTTACCGTGCAAGACTATTGTATGATGCATGCCGGACTTTTATTCAGGGTATATATAGGTACCTGTACTTTGTACGTAGTTTTTGCACAAAGTACGAGTGTACTGTGTGCTAAAGCTTTTATGTATTTTCTAAGGTTTGCTTGTATACAACCTGCCAGAATTTTTTGTGCAGTAAAAAATATTGCAAAAATGAACATTTTGATATGTTGAATTCTTAAAAGTAAGTTATATTTCTATGTGTATCTGTGTAGGTCTGCATTATTATAAACCGCTACCACCTCAACCTAGAGAGAAGCGCATACGGCATTTGAAGTTGGACCAATACATGTGGGCAAGACGAGACATAGACACTCATGTCAGCAGAATTGTTCTTAACCATAATAGTTGGTATGTCAATTACAATTACTATTCACTTAGTGTACAATGTTTTAATATGTATGGAATGATTATCAAAACTTTCGATGAATACTTAAAATTTCATTTTTACCAACAGGTCTACATTCTATGTACACAACACAGTTGATGGATCATACATTGAACAAGCGTACGCACCCAGTCGTCAATGTCTTTCTGCAGTGTCTAAAAAGGGACGTAAATTGTATACTGACATTTGTGAAAGAATAAACTACAATGAAAGATGGAAACTCATTCCAAATAGATATGGACATTTCCAAATTCAGAAAAAAGGATCGCATTTATGTCTCCAACCAGTGTTTGATATGAGCATACCAACGTTAATACAATTGAGACCTTGTGATCCTTATGACAGCCAACAACTTTGGGAAGTTTCAGATGCTTTTCTATACTACTGACATATAATATGACTAAGTTAATGAACTTGGAATTGCAATTCTCACGCAAAATAATAAGTTATTCAGCAATGCACCAAAAAATACTCGGAATTGCTACACTTGCAATCTACGAACAGTGATAAGGCGGTTACGCTATAACTGCGTTTAGTTATGTGTTAATAAGCTGTGAATTATGTTTTTATTGGTTCTTCATCTTTTTACTCATTCTTAGCGCCTCAGGGAAGCAAAGATGTGCGATGTACGATTATGTACGTGTTAATATAACATAACCTCACCAATTGTTTACCAAACGATTTTACCAATGATATTATTTATCAGCTTTAATAGGATTGTGCGTAGAAAGTATAAAAATAAAAGTACAAATTGTTTTTACTACACCTACCCCTATTATTATGTTATTATAAATATATTTACATGTGCCCACTTAAAGAAGACAGATTTTTGTCTCAGATCCCGTATGCATACCTTCATTTAGATTTCTAAGAACATGCTATATGCATTTAACTTACCTACCTCAGCCACCTCTACCTTGTTTTCCAAACCACTTGAATCCACTTCATCAGCTCTAAAAAATTGTAAATAGAAAAAAATTGGCCAACACAACTTGCTTTATTAAGATAACCTAGGTTAAAGAAGCCGAGTAGAAAGTAAAAGTAGATTATTTTATAACTACCTATACATGCACTACGTTTGTACATACCTGTATGTACAGTGCAACACGTTACATTAAACGTAGCGTATTTGTATATCACTTACTGTTTATTACTCACTAACTAACCAAACTCCTTAAAAAGAACTAGTCATGATAATGAACACATTATAAGATCTCTGAGCTGTATGACTGTGTGTATTTCTTGAAACAATCCTTTTTATATCATCAATTGAGTAATTTGCCAATATCAGCTGAATTTTCTACAAGCATTCTCAAGTTCTGACTTTATATGTACAACGTAATATTATAAAGATAGCGAAAGTGCATTATTTCCTTAACAGAATACAGATAAAATATTTATCTTTAGGTATATCTACTAACTGCATTATTAAATGTACCTACACAAACAGTGTGCTGATTGCTATAAAACATCAAGGTAGAAAATGTTGGCTTGCAGTGTTATTTATACTACATTGTTACTTACACCACTAACCTATAATATAACACATAATAATCTTCCGACTGAACTAACCGCTAAGTCCATAAACCACGGCTGATTATAAAACAACGTACAATAAGTTCCTCCACAATACAAACTTGACTAGGTATATTTAACTTTTAACTTGTAGGCACATCATCCTCAATCATCATTATCATCTTGAATGTTGGTTTGTCGGGGAAAAGTACACATTAGTTCTCACAGTTCAGACTGAACGGGTTATTAGATATTATGTGGTATACACACAGCTCCTTAATTAGACAACCATCCCTTAATTCACATCCGCATCCTTTATTTCGGAATCTCTCTTTCTCTCTGTTGGACTTGTTTCTAATTTGAGTCAAACTTAATGACTGTCTGTCCCATGATGACCCAACTTTCGTTCCTTGTTGTGTGTATGTACGTTTTAATCTGAAATTTATGGTGCCCTACCACTCTATGTTCGCCTCACCGTCTTTTCTTTAGAAAAGTATAGAAAAGAGTGTAGAGCTTTATACATAGTAGGTATGGCTTATGGCAGTAAATCGGATTCCCATTTAATACCTTGCCTTTCTACCCTTTTCTCATTCTTAGCAATATCCTTGTATTTCTACACTTAGGAGCATCGTGTTCTCTATGCTTTCATTTCTTAATAATATGGGATTTATCCTGCCACTTCCCTTCAATTATGAAGTCTTTTTTGTTTACTTTTCTTTTTTGCTCCTTACGCATAAACTACGGTCAACTCAATGGAAGTCACCTTAACTAAATGTGGATTGGATTGGATTGTTCGGAAATTCAAGTTGTTTGTTCATTTAGACCTTTCTCGCGCTGTCCCATCATCATCAGTCCCTAAACTAACACCGGAGGAACAGCATCAGAAAAGAGTCATTATTGATGGGATGTGATGATGTTGACGCTGATGCCGATACTGATTAGGTGACGTTGGGAATTGGTAGGTGGAAAAAGGGTTAGTTAATATAAAGCAAATACTAATGTAGCAAACCTTTTCTTTCACTCGTGTACATTAATGTGTACTTTACCTTCAATTCAAGCCTTTCATTCCCAGTTTCCAAACCAATACTTTAGATTCCATTATGGATACAAAATCTAAGTGTTCTTGTCGCAATGCACTATCCTTTTCTGTTTCTAATACAGTAATTTTTGACTATTGCAACATAGAATTATTATAAGATGAGATTACAAAATCACAAAATTCTGATTACATATACTTATGATGATCAGTAAGAAATGCAATACCAACATACGCATACCTACCTATAATACACACGAAGCATAATATTATTATACTATTTACGTAGAATTTTATACATTACATAAACATTGCTAACACATACAAACTTATCTACAGGTAGAATAATATACAGGTACACAACCTATAGGTACCTGTGCATATAGAGCGTGTGTCCTTTCTTCATTATTATTACGATTATTATTATTATTACACATACACACGTGTGTATTATTGTATATATTTTATACATAGGAAACATATAGAAACAATGCTTTGAGTTTGAGATGCTATTTCCCTGTATATAGTAAATCAAACTCAACATGGAATTCACATAGTAAAGAAAGACAGTTAGTTATTTTATGACTGTTACTGTTGAATTGAATGGAAGAGTTCTGTCTTGGTGAAGTCGTCTGAAGTTCCATAGAGATAGGAATCAGATGAGCTGAGCTCATTATGAGTGTCACAAGTATTTTATGAGTATTGCTTTTATGGGACAGCAATAGCATTTGTCTTATCTTATCCCTTAGCTCTTGGACTAATAAAGTCAGAGGGGACAAGAGGGAAACCAGTTGAACTCAGGGTGGCACGATGTAAGGCAAAGGGAGCCACACAGAAGGGAACTAAAGTGTCATTAGGACAATTGTTGTGTGCCATTGTGAACAGATCCGATTCGTTGATCTTGCTCACTTAAAAGATCACAGTCGACAGCAACTATCGATTCATCATTCATCGTCGTCGTGTCTCAAACACAATTGATGGAATTGACATTGAAGGTTTGTTTGTGTGTGTATTGAGTAATACAGTACACCAGAAGTGTACAGTCAGGTCAAATCAGTCGGGGATACGGAGATAGGGATGATGATGCGATCTATAAATAGGTAATAGGTATAATGTGGTCGCAGTGTCAATGCAATAAAAGAAGTGGGACCGAAAACAATAGACGGACCAGTCAACACTCAACAATCTCATTCGGTATCTTCACGATGGCCTTTGAATTACGATAATGACCTTACATAATATATTTGTATCAACTCTTCTTTTTCTACTACTACCGTTTCGTGTTAACTCTGTTCTCACCTGACTGAAGTAGTAAGTAGCTAGGGATGGTTCCTCCTGTGAGGTCCATTCAGTTCTCCCCGTTCAAGACACACACTCATTCGAACTCTGTCTTCAATTTAAATCTAAACTTCTCAAGGTGATATAGCTAATACTTAGGTAGGTACTTATAATGCATATATACATAACTATCTTGGAATATCTAATTTCCAAACCTGCATTTTGTTCAAGCTAATCAGCTAAGCAGATAAAATTAATAATGTCTTATAGCAGTCTTTATGTATACATTTTATAAACAAATACTAAACATACTTTTCTAATTCCTGCAGATTCAGGTCAATTCGTTTCATTATCTATACCAAAATATCAACTACACGTTTTTTCTCTGTAAGTGTATACGTAGTTTTAAAGGTATTAGCATTATTTGTATGACAAGATGCATGTTCTTGGTAAATACAGGTACATATCAATCTTTTGTACAGTAGCTTATGAACATTTGTCTTTCGTTCTTACATGTATTAATAATGAATGAAGAATAAGAAATTTTCGTTTACTTAATATTTTACCGAAGAATATTACAAACTTGTACCTAAATGGTTTAATACATTTTTTAAGTAAACATTTTCTTTAAATTAGTTACGTGTATTACTTATCATTTTCCACGCTTTCATTCTCTTTGGAGCTAGCCGAAAATATAAGGTAAATATTAACCTTTATAGCTGACGCATGAAACAAAAAACCTGAGCACTTAATTTATTGTTTTTAATACATGTATGCTGTTAGAATTGGTTCATTCGGTTTTATATACTAGCCCAATACTAGCCAGTATTACTGTATTAGGTAACATTTGATAGGAAATCTATATACATAATGGGTGTTATATCACTAATTATCACAGTGATCAACAAAATGATCCCAAGCAAACTCAAAATTAAAAATAGGAAAGTTTAATTAGTGAAATGAATGAGTAATTATATAGGGTAATACCGACAGCTAAATATTAGCATGATTATTATGTAAACAATGTAATTCGGATATTATAGCAAAACTACTGTTATGAAATCGTTTTCTTCATAATCTAATTCTTATGTATCGTACAGTATAGCTTAATAATACGGTTAGCTAAAGTAGTCAAACCCTTTTTCGTTGCCCTTCATGCACCGATTATGTTTATAAAGTCTTGGTTATCGCTGTTTGTAAGGTATAATAAAATCTTCAAGTGAGTTTGATTGACTATTATGTAATGTAATGTATTACATTGAAACTGCGATTTGTATGCAAACCATTATAACAATTGTGCAGAAGAAGCCGGTTGCATGCAATTCATGAGAAGCAAACAAATTTTTAAGACATTATGCATAAAGCTGCTGCTGTCCTGAGATATCAATATGCAATTAATACTATGTAGATAGATTATATTATACTACAGTTTCATGCGTGCGTAACCCCGATCCGATATCAAATCATACCATCTGAAAAATGTAGGCAATGAAGATAAAATTACATTTGTATTGCTACTTAAAGCTACAAAGTCTAAAATTAAGTGCATTGACATTTAGTTACTTAGTAGATATTTGATGTAATAAATAATCGGGAGTGATCTGTCATGTTTTGCGATTGCCTCATAAAAATGTTCCTATAATAATGATTTTTTTTACACTTTTGAAAGTTGAAGTTCGTGATATGAATTCGTTTAATTAGTCAAAATCTTATCTTTTGGCTTACATTCTTGCATATCCGTCACTCAAATGACTGTAAAGTAATTGCAACTATTTAGGTATATATTTATACCAACTTGCATTGCTACTTGCTACACGTACATAAAATTGATTGCTCTCGTTTGAATGTTTTTATGGATCTTCCATTATGGTCGATTTCTTTGAATAAATCTACGAAGTTAAAAAAATGATTATTGTATATTACAGGTCTAGTCAATACTCAGTGTACAACAAAAGCAAGGCAAGGTGCGCAAATGTACATTATGTATGGAGGTAAATACCTAAGGTAGGTAGTAGGTACTTTACTTGTAAGGGTTCTTTGCAGGTGCCCTACCTATATACTACCACCGTCCGTCAGTCGATCTGTCTGCCACATGACATGAACTGTCATTAATATTTCTCTTACAATGTATGCTTATACCAAACCCTTTAACGCTACTTGTTGCCTAAAAGGTTTAGCTTTTCCAAATGATATTTGTGAAGGATGTTAATAGTAATTGCTAATATTGCAAGTTGCCCATGTACTAGTAATGCCTTTAAGACAGGCCTGTATTAGTGTTCTGAAAAAATTACTGGGGAAGTTAATCATAATACTAATACATATCTCTTAAAGATATGCAGATCGCAAAAAAATAATCTCAGAAAGCTAACTCGGGGAAAACAAGATTGCATTCTAGTTTCAATCCACAGAAGCAATAAAGGTTTGCATTCTTTCTAAAAAATCAAGTGCATATATTTTAATCCTACATGTAACAAGTTGTAAATAATAAAAGTTGCTTGCATCAAATTACACATTAGATTAATCAAAACAATAGCAGCTATGAATGCAAATGCGAAATGCACATTTTAACGTGTGGATAAACGATAAGCTAAAGTGTGTTTTTCAATTTTTATGCTACCTATTCCGTAAAAAACTAAACTGTAATTTCCCAGCTGTCACTCAAAAATTCACACTGACTACTTGACTTGACTCAGATTATAATTTGAATTCGCAAATCGTATAGGTAGGTATGTATTTACTTACTGTAGGTAGTAGCTCTATTTGTATGTATGGATCTCGGATGGTGAGAAATACTGGTGCAAGGTTGTCCAGCAACGTAAGCGATATATTTACCATAAATAACGTGTCATTTAAATTAACTAGTTTTCATCATCTCAGTGGGATGCGACACCTATCAGGTCCATAATTATTCCAGCACAGTGTTATTACAGTTGATAATGTAATACAATTGGAGTTACATATGATTACAATTTGCCATCTGCAATTACCTTTTCAATGGTAAACAATGCACAACTGAAATTCAACCTCATTGCCCCGAGGTCTATGGTATAATGATAATCATGTTTATATCTCTCTCATCCGTATGAATCACTAAACCAGGTATACACTTTGTAGGTTCATTCATTCTCCTAACCATTACACATAGACTGACAAGGTAAATTAGTATTAATAATGAAATGCCAAGCAGTAAGGAGTCTTAGAAATAAGAGAAGATTTTATTGCAGGAACCTGCCATTCTTTAATTATTAAGCTTTACAACGAAAAACACATGTTTCTTCGTTCTTCCTTCAAACTTGCTAAAGCTAATGGTATGCAAGTATTTTAATACAGTTCTGATTCTGAATCGCCAACTAGTCTAACTAAAATGTCAGTCTCGGTGAGTACGAAAATGAATCATCCTCCTAATTTTGATTATTAATATGAAAAATATAATATGCGATATGGATGTACTTATGCAACAATGTAACCCCAAGACCTTTTGAATTGATTTGATATGTAATCATTCCCATTTAATTTTAAATAGATTTTCTCATTTCAAATAATAACTAGATATGAATCTCGAATCTCGTACAGTAAAGATTAAAAGTGAAGGAACTATTTGGAATAAATAATATTTTCATAAATTATTACTACTTTTAGTCATGTAGCTTGTCTTCATGTAGTATTGGATTTAGCAAACTCCTGTTGTTTTATGAGGTTATAATAAAGGCCTTTCCTTTCTGTTAGTTCTTTGTGGGTCCCAATCTAATTTTAACAAAAGAAACATTCAATAGACCTTTCCATGTAGATACACAGTATTGTTACATAAATGTTTCATGCCACTCTTACCTCAGCAATAGATCCGTTATTGACTACTGCTATCTTATTGGCATTCTTTATAGTAGACAATCTGTGAGCTATTATCAACACAGTTCTTCCGTGTACAACGCTGTCAAGTGTGTCTTGGACAATCTTTTCAGATGCTGTATCTAGAGCACTAAAATAAAGTTTGCAATGATCATTTAATTTTCAGTGCAATAGTATTTCAGAGCAGTCAGATCAATGTAGCAAATGCATGTAAACCAAAATATACCTTGTTGCTTCATCGAGTATTACAATTCTAGGATTTTTGAGAAGAGCTCTTGCGATAGCTATGCGCTGCTTTTGGCCCCCGGAAACTGTTACGCCTCTTTCTCCAACAACAGTATGGAATCCATTAGGAAAATCTTTAATGAATTGATATGCATTCGCTTTTTTAGCAGCATCATACACCTCTTCATCGGTAGCACAAGGTTTTCCGTATCTAATATTTTCCATCACAGAAGTTGCGAACAATACAGGTTCTTGATTAATAAGTCCTATGATCTCCCCACGAAGCCATGAACCATCTATTTGGGCTAGTGGAACTCCATCAATGGTAATTTCTCCAGAGTCAGGCAAATAAAATCTGTGAAAGTTAGATTTTTATTACATGCCTATTTTGATTAACTACAATATTTTATACAATTCTAGTTCGTAGACTACGATTCTAACCTTTCAATAAGAGCTGATATAGTACTTTTCCCGCATCCGGAACTTCCAACTAACGCAACCACCTCCCCGCTATGTAAGGTTAGATTGAAGTTCTTCAATATGGCTTGGTCTTGTCTTGTGGGATAATTAAAGTTGACATTGCGAAATTCGATATCCCCTTTAAAGTCTTTTATATTAAACCTATAAGTCCCTTCCGACGATAAATCTTTCCCCATATTTATATACTCAAAAACACGAGATCCTGCTTCAAGACCCCGAACAAATTGACCAAATAATAAACTTAGTTGAGTAAGACTCTTTTGAATAGTCTGAGCTGCCACCATGAACGACATAAGGTCACCCCCTGATATCACATTTTGAGCCATAAGACGTCCTCCAGAATAGATTATTCCCAATACAACGCTATTTAGAAACAAATTACTTCCCCCTTGAAATATTCCTATTCCAACCCCAAGTCTTTCATTCATTTCGCGTGCTTTCTCTAATTCCTGAGTATACATTTCCAACTCTTGGTTCTCCATAGAGAATGCCCGAACGGTTCGTATGTTTCCAATCGCCTCCTCTCCGACAATTGTTGCTTTAGCTAACTGTACAACACAATAAAACCCACAAATACATTTGTAAGCTTGAAACTATCAAAACAGCTTTTAAAATAATTTAGTATTAGTGGAATTGTGAATAATCTCATCAAAATAGCTAACCTGAGATTGAGCTTTTCGACTTATTTTACGCAACAAAGTACCAATCGATGATCCAACAAAAATTACAGAAGGAACAATTATTAAAACCGTTTGAGTCATCTGTGGAGACACTAGGTACAGGCTGACCATACAACCCATTGTCTAAAAGTAGAAAACAACAATTTCATGAGTTAACTTTATAGAATATTATATAATAAATTATCTTAAAATTAGGCTGAAGCTCACCTGACTAATGGCCCTTAACCCTTGGCTTACTACCAATTTAAAGCTTGATTTGAACTCTTGAACATCACTAGTCATCACATTGATGACCTCTCCGGTCATGTGTGTATCAAAAAATACTATGTCTTGATGAATTATACTAGAAAATAGACGCCTTCTTAATTCTGCTGCTACACGTTCTCCCACAACTCCAAGGCTGTATATGTAAGTGAAAGTTGCAGCAGACTATAAAAACAATTAGCATGGTTAACATAAATCATTAAAGGAAATTAAAATCTTTATAGTTTATCATCATCATTACGAGAAATACTGACCTGAATACAATAATAAGTAATTATTTTAATTGCTGGCTCTTTAAGGGATTGATTAAATTCCAAAAGTGTAGCTTCTAAATTCGATGCTTGTCCAGCACCGGCAATAAGCCTTTGCGAAACTACGTCAATCACTTGCCCCAATAATCTTGGAATCTCAATATTAACGACCGAGACCACCAGTGCAGACTAAAGACAAAAAACATAGTTTAGCAAAAAAAAGTACCTTACTGTAATACAATTTTATTAAAGTATTAAAAAAGCACATCACACAAATTAGAAGTTAAACTCACTCCAACAGCAATGGTTAGCCAGTGCCAGTGTGGAGCAAGCAATTCGCCAAGCTGAAGCCAATCGAATCCTTTAATTTGAGGTTGGATAATGTGCTTACTTCCGGTATAAGAATCATCTTCATCACTATACTCATGGTGAACCCTGGACTTCTGGCTTTCAGTACTGCAATTTTCGTCATTTACATCTTCGAACCGTTTTTCTCCAAAATTACTGGAGTTATCTCCTGCTTGCCCAGAAATTCCACTTGCTAATTTCTTTTTTTCCTCTTCTAATTCCCATTCTTCCGGATCCTTAATATTGGTTGAAACAGGGGCTTCCGCGTCACATTGAACAACCCTTCTATGGTAATTTTTGACCAAGTGTGAGCCAATAATAAAACTAGTCCCTACAGCTATAACCCCAGAGGATGCAAACTTAACATTCTGCTGTGTAATTACATTACGTGGTTTACATTTAACTATTAATGAAGACACACGAGTTCTTAAACTAAAGTTTCGTAAAGGAACCGTTCTCGTCGAAAAAATAAGATTTCTACAATTTTTACTTGCAAGGTACAAAAACATTATGTGAAATGGCTTAACTATACTACACGTAAGTTATTATTTAATTTAGGTTTGTTTTCAATTAAATTACAACTTGTGAACTTTAAATGACAAAAATTATAACTAACCCGGAAACACTGGAGAAACTCCCGGAACCTTGAGGAGGAAATCTTTATTTACAAAATGTACATCAACTCACGTGTAATTAGGAATTGTTAAGCTTCCCTCTGCAGCTAAACGCGTAGTTTAGGTCTAGAGTTGCATGCAATTCCAGTCAAGTAACAAGTCTCAAGATTCTCTGTGAACTGAAGTCGCTCTGAAAGTCTGACTTTGACTATGAAGTTGATCTTCTGAATCTGTCTCAAGTTCGTCTCAAGAGATTTTAAGTAAATACCGAAATACACACAAAGACTTATGTACTACGTACAGTACAAATGATGACAGGATGTATTTAGCTTACCTACTATAAATAAATTATTTAGGTCATGTTATGTAGCAATTGTAGCATGCAGCACTTTACATAGCAATCATGCTCTTTAATTTCACTAAATTAGTATACTGCAGATCTTTTCTTTTCTTTATTGTTTCAGATCGAGTATTTATGAATTGACTTGCACACGAAGAACACAAGACACAAATGTATACACAAACACATACCTGAGATGTATCCTACTTAGTATAAAGTAAAGATACTCTATAAATTATTGCTGTGGATTCTATTATTTGGACAAAATGACACTGGATTGTACCGTCGGTTTAGTAAAAATAAGTATTTATAAATTGTCTATGTAGCAATACGGCTAAACGAACTGTTAGTCTGGTTGGTAAAAATCTGTGACATAGCACGTAGTAATAAAACATGGACCTAATTAGCCATTAGGTCAGATTCTTATCTGCTTGGGACAACAAGAATCAATTAATTGTTACGTTTACAAAATACTTAATTTACTCCGAGGGGGGATTTACATCTGCTGTTATTTGAGATAGTAATTCTTTTACGTACTTACGTTTTTTTAAAGTGACTTGCCACTTTAAAAAAGCGTATGATTAAACACAGAGTAATTAGCAGTTTACTTGTTCTCAACTATCTGCTAACTGTAAAACTTAATGAGGTGTTGTCAGTTGTAGTTCCAGTTGAGTCAAGTACAGAGGATTTAGTTGTATATTTTACTGAAAATGCAATATGCATAAAAATTAAGCATAACAATGGTTTTCTGTATATATTATTATGGAATGTAATAGACTCTAAATTGTAAGTTCCATTATTGATAATTAAACTCAAAACTGTGTGTTTAACGATTTTCTTTTCTAAAACTCTTTTAAATTGTAACTTTGAGTTAATTAAGTTACTAAGCCTCACTTAAGCTTAAGTCAACCTTAAATCTTATACCAAGATACCTTTTGCCGTAATATTTTTAGAAATCCTTCTAATTACAATGTATTGTTGGTATAAAACCATGTAAACTCTAAAGGAGATGAGTTTTGCAGTCTGGTAAACTGGTAACTAAAGGTTCAAACTGAAATATTTTGCTTGATTATATCGGTGGATGTGTATTTTATGTCCAATCAAGTTGTAAAAATACATATATAAATGTAGGTAACAAATATTTAATTATGCTCGTATTTTGCTACGATCTTTGTAAATGTAATTTCGAAAATAACGATACGTTTTTGACGTTCAAATTGAAGTAATAGCTGGGACGAGACAACAATAATTATGCAACAAAGGTATCTTTCCCCTGAAATTATAGTAATAAAGACAAGCGGTACCTTGTAACTCTTGAAGGGACGATCTTTGCAATACAAATTATTTCTTCATATTATTATCGAATATTTGACAGAATGACATGGGTTCCTGAAAAAGTTCATTAGAATGTACCTACCCATTTGTAGCTGGACATTTCAGAGATAATATTATGTACGCTAATTATACGAGTAATTCTAACTGTTAAATATTATAATGTACTGTAAAATTATAGCACTCATAAAATATTAGGTAAGAATAGTAGGAAATAATAAGTAAAGTAAAATTGTACATGGTAGAGTTGTACTTGTATTGTAGCTGTAACTGTAACTAAAGTAAGGTTATAGATAAGTAACATAACTCCTAGCACAACGCAACGGTAACATAAAAAATAGTATTGATCCAATTATACACTTGGTATATCTATAAACGTTTATAGACAGATCACAGTTGTACAAACCCATTAAGTAGCTTTTTTATACAAAATAAATGAATTTAAAGTTGTTTAGTGAGTAATGAAACAAGACGTAACACATTACAACATTCACAGTTTGTTAGCCCACAAGTTATTTTTCGTTTACAGTAGCTCGACATTAAAAGTACATCTCATTGATGATTCATAGAACGTTTCTTGCTTTTCATCCTCATCGACAACTGCACCTAATGGCTTCGTTTCAACTTTTTACATTTACTTACAACAGGCCCTGGCTTCTTGTAAATGTCAAATTGTATCCGGAAGGTACAGACAAACTTACCAATTCGTACAAAATAAAATCAAAAAACCCGTTTGCTTTGTTTCAAAGCTAACAGAATATCAGACACTAATACTCAAAGGTAATATTCCTTATAATTGTGCTATAAAACACTTGCCTCAGGTTAGGAAATCAAAACTTTTACTTTCGTTTATTAATATTCATGGCCATCTTCATTTTCCAGTAGCTCTCTATGTACACTGTGTAACACATAGACTTATTATAGATTTATGCATTCAAAGCTTTTTTAAGGTACTAACAATAAAACTAACTTTATTCCTTGTGAAAAACATTTTTAAGAGAAAATCAATATTACCATTAACTTCAAGTAGGTATTTCTTCCGTATAAACATGTAGAGATAATTTTTTTACGTTTTTTCGTTTTATTAAGTGTAGCACATTTTTAGAAAAAATGTTTTATTTCCTTGTTTAGTTATTACTGAAGATGCATTCGGCAATGACTCGTATTTGAACTCTTTAACTTTTAGTTGAAACTTTTTTCTGATTTCCATCATTAATTTTTTTCTACCAATGGTTCTTAGGAGTAAAAAATCTAGATCTGTGATATTATTACGTTACTTTTAAGTGAGAAGTCATAATAGATATAATGTATAAGTATTTGTAGTGTATAGTTTATAGTCATTTGAAGAAAAGATACAGAACACCTTCATCATGAATTAGATACATCCACAAAAGGCTCTTCTCGACATTTCTAAGTGAATAAGATTGAATTGAGACAAACAAAGAGC
This sequence comes from Pogonognathellus longicornis, assembly GCA_034694085.1. Taxonomy (NCBI): domain Eukaryota; kingdom Metazoa; phylum Arthropoda; class Collembola; order Entomobryomorpha; family Tomoceridae; genus Pogonognathellus; species Pogonognathellus longicornis. The sequence goes on from JAQFYB010001832.1 coordinate 18,894, forward strand.
ATGGAAGCTTTTATTTCATCTTGAATTGGCTCTCTGAGGGTGGGATATCTCTATCAAATGAAATTAAAAGTGAATTTAATTTGTATTTCTTTTCCTATGGACTTGATTGTGGTGAAAGAGCAGCCCATCAACTCCAATCCAAAAACCAACCACAAAAGCAGCTTCCAAATGAGATTCTGATGAGCTCGCTGTCATTCATTCTGACTGCATTATAATAGAGTTGTTTTAATGTTGCGTTAAGCATCTCTGGTCATAAAAGATGAGTTTCAAATATGGGTTGTTACTAGAATCACATAGCTAGTATGTGAATGGACATACAAAGAGTTCTAGATATAACATAATCTATGCGAGATCACTAAGTGTACAGTACTACCAATAGTGTTGTTAATGTTAGGGGTAAGAAGCATAATTAGAATGATCTTTACAATTGAAAAAATGCATTTTTTGCTTTACATGCAACTGAATACAAATGGCAACGTTTTAAATATTCTATTGTCTATGGTCATGTTCTAGGAATGCATTCATTCAGATTTTTACTTAGATTTCCTATTCAGTTCAACAACACTTGCCAAGATAGGTAAGTGGAGTTTTTGTTCCAAGATTTCATTTCAATTACAATCTATGGTACCTATGTCAGAATTAGATAAATTTTTATTGGAAGATTAAAACATTATTATTCCAATGAATGCATACAATGCAAGGCTTACTTCAGGTATACTCGCTAGAGAGAGAAGTATTAACGGTTGGGTCTTCATGATGACCGTATCGCATCTCCAATCACTTTTTAATGATAGGTAAAAGTCAAATCTATACATACAACAGGTATTGTATACCTATATGCAGATACAGCTATACACATGTGATAATTACACAGAATTTTCTTTATGGTTAATTCAGTAAATGGAAATTATAAGATTTAATGTGAGGAGAAGGAAGTGTTAAGAGCCTAAGGGTCTTTCACTCTCACTTGAGTAAAACCTACACAGTCAGTTACCGAGTATAGAAAGTCCTAATATTTTTATAGAGGAAGGGAACTTAAATCTGACTGTAAAAAGTAGCCTAGTCACTTAAAAGGCATCCCTTAAGAACATCACCTGAATTGGAATGGTGTGCAGCCTGTAAGGAAGTAATTATTCTCTTGTCTACCGTGTGTCATGTGGTGAATGGGAAAAGGCAAAGCAAGGACGCATCCAGAAGTCAAGGGAAATTCAATGAAACAGCACAGCATAATTTAATACAACTAGTATATAAAACTGATTTCAAGATTCACAAACAAGGAAATGCCTTTTTAAAACAGATAGCTGCATATACTTGACAGCAGCATCCTCTTCTACGCACTTGGAGTACCTGCTATACATTTTACGTGTATATTTGCCATGTAGGTAGCTGCTTTACAATTGAAATCATCATGAACACATTTTCCTTTATTTGACAGTGCACTATGCTTTGTTTACTACGGAAGCCTCATAATGCCTATTGAAACAATTTCAAATTTGTTGGCCAAAACTTTTTTACAACTGCATCAAGCACGACAACCAACAAAGGGAATAGGTTCTTAGGTATAGCACGATCTTAAGAAGGATTATTGTAATAGGCCCTTATAAGTATTTACCTAAATAAGTACCATCTTATATTTGTAGACCTGTAAATACTGTAAACCTGCTGTGCTTGACACCTATACATAAGACATAAGGATTCTTCCGAATGTCTCTAAGAGATTAAGGGATAGAAAACAAAATCGCGTACTTCCGTGGTGTATACCGGTGATTTCTAAGGGTCATGGTGTTCGTGTGACAAAAGGTTGTCTGTACTGCGTACGTAGATGCACGTAGATCTATGTATAAATTTTTATATTATGGGTACTGATGTATACAGGTATATTCTGTACTTTATATTCTTTTGGTATATTACTACGCGATAGAGCCGGTAGACTCAGACAGGTGAAACTAAATTAACAGATTATAGTCTACGTTCGTCGGTTCCTCTACTGTCAATAATGTAAATAATGTATTTACTGCGGAGGACCTTACTGTTATATTTTGTGTATTTTACATGGCATATTTAAGAGGTTACCTTTACTTTACCACTGTAACATAAGGTTGTGGTATTACAAGCATGAATGGGCTTTTTTTCTCACCGAATGCTAAAGAACTGTTGAATTGTTTGTTGATTTGAAACTACAATTTGCTGCTTCCTTTTCCTGAGTGTGTCAACCACGCTAAGTCATTTCACAATTGCACGTGTGTAATTTCACTTGTTTGTGGTCCAATACCACTTCCATAAAATCTTTCTAATGCTATATAGCGTGTAAATAGGCTACGGCTGTACCTTGCTACTTATAGGAAGGTGTTACATAATTTATACGAGTGTACACTGAACAGTGCACAGTACATCTACCATAATAAGATATTAATCCTCATAAGAAAAAAGTAGGTTTTCTTGCTTAAGATCTTCAGTAAATACCATTTTAACCCGAAAATATCGGTTGGTAGTTTATACACTACAAACACCTAGCTAAATTTTATAACATACCTAAATCACGAAATTTTGGTTGTATCATTAGGGAAAAATTGGATTGTGAAGGTAATAAAGCACAAGGTGAAGGGAGTCTAGTATTTCCTAAATATGCCATAGATCACAGCTATTCAGTAACAAATCATTACACAAGACGTGGGGTGTGTATCCAAAGGTGGACGTGCAACTGCAGAGATATTACCTTCATTTCGAACAAAATGATTCTCATTAAGAGAAACTCATGGGTGCTCCACTCTCCCACTTGCTTTGCGATGGATTGCACTACGTGCGCATGCAGTCTTGTTTTCTTGTTAACAATCACTAGAGAAAGAAATATGCACTCGTGCCGGGTACTTTATGGGTTTACATACGGCATAGTAGCATTCCCATGTAAGTACACATCTGTATATACACATACACTAACCCTGATTTCTATTTTAAGCTAAGATTGAAGAGATAATTAAGTTGAGTTTGTGGTACACTTTTGTAATTTGTAGTTTTCTAATTGATTGAAGGATCGTGGCATAGCATGGGCTAATGGGAATAGAAAAGCGGAGCTTTATGGAAGACCGGGTTAATTTACGAGGAGCAGAGTTAGAAATGGATTTTCAACTAAGGTTAAAGATGCCGGTGCTATTTAGTAAATGCTAAAGGAATACAAAAGCCAGTGCATTGCACCACACCTCTAAATATCGCATACTTTGTATGTGATACATCATCAGAAAAACAGAAGTACAAACATTGAATAGAAACGGAGCAATAAGCTGTACATTTAATAATGATAGCAATAACAGAATAACAGTACGGGAAACAATTATTGGTAAACACCTGCAAACATTTGGAAACCTTAATGTATCTCTATCTACCCATATCTATAATCTGTACATACACATTAGGTACCTAATAGAATTTACTGAAAAGTAAGTTTTTTTATTGAAGTCGCAGTACGTACTTTAAAGTGTATTTTAGCAATGTAGGTTGAATTTCATTTGTTTAATTAGCTGTGCAAGAATATACAATACGCATTTTCATTGTAGAATGGATCTGCTTATTTGGTTGCAATATTTTGTAGAACTAGTTTGGGAAATGAAATTTTGAGTTTACCTACTACAGGTGTTTTTAAATAAAATCGTATGATTTTGTGAGTACATATTAGATTAAATTTTTCTAAACTTATCAATGAACTAGTCGACGATAGTCTAATGAATGAGTCCTTTTTCATTACACAGTATCATCATGGGCGGTCTACAGTGTGTTATAAGCGACAAACTCTGATGTGCCACTTAATGCAGTCATTTAGTTTGTTCTAAGTGCTACATGTATTTAACACCAAGCACGACATAATGTTTCAATGTTTTGATTTTATCTAATCTTTGCGGAAACTCTGTGTTTTCTTGCGACATTATGTTTGTTGTGTTTAGCTACGGCTTGAAATAGAAAAAGGCCTTTGAGGTTGCCTCTCTTTCGTCGTAGGAGTTTTAATTGGAAATATTAAAGTGTGTGAGTTTTTGTTTAAGCGTGCTGTTGTGTAGCATTGTATTATGAGTTGTGATCTTTGTAGGCACTGCTAGTATTTGAGAAATCTACTTTTAAATTGCCCTGTATTAGTTATCGGTTCCTTTTGTTCTCTTTCACATCTAATCCGAAACTTAGAAAAACAAGTCACGCGATTATTTTGGTAAACAGGAAAATCATTTTGGTGTTTACCTCTCATCTTCAGATGGGAATTTTCGGTAAACAGTTTACTTTGAGAATTAGTTATGCACTTTTAGGTGTTCTGATACGCTTTTGATCCTGTATAAAGCTAAAAGACTGCCGTCTGTGTGTAGAAGCTCCTCGTGAGATAAAATATTAAGTGCTACTACGTACACATTCAAACCCGAGGTATAAATGGATTTTCCTAAAATTTTGTACCCCAATAGAAGATTTCACATAGTATATTGGTAGGTGATATTTTAAAAGCACCTAGATAGGTATAGTAAATTCTGATTGTATTGGATTTACACAAAACTACATCAAAAAATCACTTTCACAATATCACAATAATAAACTCACATTTTGCATTGCAGTCTGTAGAATGTGAAATCATCAATTTGATTAATAGAATTTTAGCTACTGGTCATGATACACAGTAGATTTAGCTAACGTTAAGGGAAAAAAATCTTCATCTGATGTCCTATATCCTACGGATCAACGGATTCTACTGATACATAATTATAGGAAACCATGCATACATACAAGAAGTATACACAATACAAAGTTAGATGCATCCAACAGTATGCCTAAGCAATAATTTTTTCAAACCTGGTAATAATGCAGTTCAAGTTTTAACTGACATTTGTTCCAACTAACGAATGTCAGTTATTGCAGTTCATATAGAGTTGTTGTGATTCGTGGCTGCATAAAAGCGACTCCCTGCTTGGCACACGACACCAGAAACAAAACCAAAGGAACAGCTTGGTCTTAGAAATTAAAATTCAAGTGAGCATATTTCCTGGCTCATCATCATCATTATTATGACTTGAGTCCATTGTGCCCGTTTCATTACTTCTCGTTTGGCCTTGTATTTTATAAGGTGAAGAGATGGAACACAGACCAAAAGAGTGAGGGAGGGGACTTAAGGATTCGACTTGATCTGCTGGTGCTGGTATATGTATCGTCAACATGAACGAGAACTAAACCAGATTTGACCAAGTGAACTAAAAAGCAGCGGTAAGTGAAGGAATGGGAAAGATGACACGCGTAAAAGCAACGGGCCCGATCAAAAGTCAAAACAGCATTCGAGTTCAGTTATTTTAGTGCAGGTACCCAAACCTAAACTTGTATTTGATATTGAAGTACCTCTATACTGCTGGAAAGGATACTTATTACTTGAGAATCTGTCTACAAGCAAGTCAACTCAAGTCAAACTAGAAATTAGTAGTATAGGTTCCGCTCCAGGCCTTTGCAATGGAAATCATCAACCAGATCCTTTTTCAAGATGTTCTATTCTTTGTAGAGAGACTTGACTAAAAACAAAGGTTGGGTCGACTCAAAATCACACTCTCTGCTGATGCATTGTACATTGTACCTGCCAACAACATTCGGTTTCATTTCAACTCTTCCTTTCTATATAGGTACCGTATTTATTAGGTACTATTACTAATACGCAAAAGTATTTACTTTAACCAATAACTATTACAAATAATATACCTGTAAATAATTCAGGTCGGGTTTGCTTTATATAGATCAGCTTTCAATCAAACTTGCTTTCAGCGCTTATTTTTTTAGCCAAAGGAAATTATGATCAATGTGCCTATGTGTTCTGAATGTGAATTTCAATCACTACTACTGTTTGACTGCTGTTAAAATCTGTTGTCCAGTAATCTTGGGCACATACACATCTAAGTACTTAGGCACAAATGTAACACTAATTTTTTTTATAGCTTTAATATACATACCAGCTTTTTGATATCATTTACTATTCTTACTGTATTAAATATGATATTGCTATACATTTGTATGGTTATTGGCTACTAATCCCAGTATGTAAGTAAATGCTTAAAAATTATTTCCTAATTTACTAACTTATCCATCTAGTCCACTAAAACGTAGAATGTACTTTACTCTAGGTACTATTATAAATATTTATAAATGTACTAAAGAAACTTTTCATTACGACAGTATAGTGTTAGAATATACATTTCATGAAATTATTACAAAATGGTTGTTGATATATACAGTGATCTATAATTTCAAAACCATTGAGGTTCGGATATTTCAAGCTTTGTTTTACTACAATGAGTATTAAAGAAATCATAACTTGCAGTTGCAGCTTTGCAGGTTTATAATGCATTGCCCGTTATAATAGGGCCCTTTTAAGGAATTTCCCTTTCAACTGTAGTGCAGGCCGTTTAGATGTACTTATACTGCGTATATAAAACTCTTTGCTATCATATTCCCGAATCCCGTAAGTAATATTTAATTCTCGCCTCCTGACCTACCTCATGCTTTCCTTACGACGGAATGTTTACTTTGTAACCACTACCGTCACATCCTCATAGTCAGATTTCATTACACCCACACACTTAGATTATGTAAGCTCTGTCATAAACATAATGTTTAACATAGTAGTAAATGGTAGCTTCGGTGTAGCGTTACATACAGATAGTCTACATCTACTAATAATCTTGCAACAGCTCCTGAAAAGTGTATATAAAAATATAATCTGACGAACCTCACATAATCATCTTTGGAAATTCACAACATCGTCGTTTAAAAAAGGATTCAAAAGTATTGGTTTACATAAGAGTGATGTAGGTAAATAAAGAACCCGTTAGATTTCAAGATGACATGGAATGATCTTTCGGTCAGGTCAGGTAGCTGGATTAGTACGGTAAGGTAACACAGCTATGTAACGTTAAAATGCCTGCCAACAACCATAAAGAATGGGTTTTGTTTGTAATAGTGGTTAGGTTCTAAAGGAAAGTGAAGGAAGGTGCGATTACAATGTGAAAATAGTATAATTTGTGTGTACAAATAATTTCAACTTGAAACATTGTAAGTATATGTGTTAGAAAAACATTAAAAAGTATTTTTCATGCAATGGAAATACTAGTATGTAGGTTAAATTTTCAAGTTTACTTCACTCTGGATTTTTCAGAAAAGGCAGAGTGATTCTCTCTTGTGAAACTGTGATGATTGCATATTGTATCATATTAATTGTATATATAAAAGTGTAAAAGTTACATAGTAAATTGGTACTATATAAAACAAAGGTGAATTATTCATGTGCAACTTGATGGATTTTAATTTTTCCCCAGTTTTTCTAATCCTGTACATGTAAGGTTTTTCATAAGCTCAAGAAAGTAATGCAATAACATTTCAACAACTCTGCGGGAGTTGACACCATATCCAACCGGGCTCAAAGGGATCTTGACTATTCCAATTATGCAGGAGACAGTCTGACAAGAAACCAATTAGCTCTGAGAGTGAAAACATACAAGAAAATAAAATCTCGGATTCGGATGACATGTAGCTGAGTGAGAGCCATGATGATGTAATCCTTCAGTACAGTAATACACACTTTACACACAGAGCAAAGTCCTTTTAGCCATTTCTATTTACTTTTTATTATTTATCAAATCTTATCATATCATATACAATTGTAAGTCTTGTAATATTAAATGCTTTAAAACTATACATAATCTTCTGCAAAGTTCATTTGTATACAAAAAATGCATATTATACTGGCAACCAATCCAAATCGAATTTAATTCCATAACAATAAAATCGTATTGCTGTATTTATGTTGTTAAACCCAAAGCCGACCTTTAATCAAATCTTAACCGTTTAAGGGATTTTCACAAGTGCAAGTGTGTAAATCTTAATGGGATGTTAAAAAATGCACCTCAAGCATTCTATTGAACTTAATCTGAACAATTACCATTATCACATTTATATTTATAGATATTGCTGTTACTCGGCTACCACATTGATATGTATAAATTACTGGAACACCGTTTTGTACTTCCTATCTATACTTCCTGAAGCAATAAAGCAATTTCTATGTTAACCCTAAAATAGGCAAAGCCGTTTAATATTCTCACAAGAGTTTAGAGAAGAATTAATTTAAACATTTCCATAGGGTAGAACAAAAGTATGGAAGGAAAATGGTCGAGATGCCGTGAGGAATTCCGATTATTTGGATACGATTCGATTGTAACGATAGGTCGGGATTTCTCACATTATCAATAAAAATACTAATGTTCTACTGTGGATATATTAATGGATATTTGTTTCCCAAATCTTTTGATCGCTTTTTCTTTGATCGTTCTTATGAATGTTTGTTAACACTTCTTTTCATGTTCATCGGCTGGTTGGAATAAAGATTTTCATTTTTTACTTCGTGTAATAGAGAAAAGCGGCATGTATGTGAAATGATTAAAAACAAAACACGCGACTTTAAGTACACTGCAGCATTGAAATAACTTAGAAATCAGAAAATCTCTCTTAAGGGCCCAAAGATATCTCCTGCAGAAGTACAGGAAATCCTTGCATGACATCAATTCAATACTTTAACTTGCAATCAGTATTGCGTATTGCTGTAGTAAATAATTTATCACTTGAATTGATAAGGATCAATTTCTATTTTAAAGGCAAAAATATTTTATACAGATAATTTTCGAAAATTAAAAATCCGTACCTATACGGATTTTTAGGTCTAGCTGATTGTGTAATATCTATTTATATGTATATACTTATAGGTATGGATAATTTTTCATTTCATACGAAATCTTAGATTGATCGTGCATGCAGTGTTAACAGTATAAGAAAAAAATCTTCGTCTGAGCACTTATTGTATACTTGACCAAACACACGCACTAATTTAGAAAGCATAATATTCAAGTAATCGTTGCATGCATAGAATATCGTAAATAAGTCTGTTTCACTTTCGGCATTGTCTTTGAGCATCACCGAGTGAATCCATTCAAAATTATTCTCCTGTTATACTATACAAAACAACGAATATTTTTCATTAACTCATTGAAACCGTAACGTTTTGAAACAAAGACTCGACAAGCGGTACTTGACTAATTTCACCTCGTGTTTGTTTGTTTTTGTTGAGTACTTTGTGTAGCGTAGGGCAGTGTTGCATGCAGAATATTTACTTCCCTCAGACATCAGAAGTCTCCATTTAAAAGTCCGACAGCAGTCAGTCAGAGAGTGATAAAAAATGTGAGTAATTGTCTCTCAATTATGTAAATCATTTGGTAGGCAAGGCGCAAAAGGTACTTAGAGGCAACAGCATTAAAATATAACCTACCTCAACGAGATGAATTAAAAAGTTCAGTAGTTCCAGCCTATAAGCTGCTGGAGAAGACAAAAACCGAGAATCCAAATGTAAATTTAAGTCTTGTTTTGATCTCGCCTCTTCATTTCCCTTGTAAACTCGTAATAAGTCAGAATTAGTAAAGTAAAATTGACTACGTACATAGTACATACATATATACATTGAAAAAGTAGGGGAGCTCCACCCGTGTGCACTTAAGTTAGTTAGTAGCTCATTAGTAGTCATTTCATTAGGAAAAACAATGCTTTGTATTTGCTTCTCTACCCAATAAGTGCATTAGCTAAGCTAACTTTATATTTTATTATATAATACACACAAGTTAACCTTTAGGCTTCTTAAGATGCGCTACGTGACCCGTACCTTTAACCCAGTCGAAAACATACAGAAACATTACACCGTTTTCTCTGGTCTTCAAGGCGCGAATACATGTGGACGTCTGTCGCAAGCTTTACCTACTGTCTGTTTTTGTATGTTTTTATCTGTTGATTTGCCTATTAAACTACACATTGTTTTTGCCACATCGCAGGATTTAGGTATGTATAGTACACACCTGTTTTCAAATGTCCACACAGTACATTGCTTTCAGCGCAATAGCAGTGCAATATTTTAGATCCATAGAGAACGGGCAATTTCAAATTTTCATTATAATTTAGCAATCAACAATAGTTAATTTAAAAGTTATTGCAGTAATATATGCCTACTCTAATTTTGTTGCAGCCTAAGCAGTTTAATTAATTATAAACTGTCAACGTCAAACAAGTAAGCAGTCATATTATGCAAAAATGTTATT
>JAQFYB010001833.1:0-29022 GCA_034694085.1 Pogonognathellus longicornis
TTAGTATTATGACAATTTTATTTAAATTTATTTACTCTTGGTGCATATATGCACATTTGTGAGGCTAGAGTTATTATTACATACTGTTCACCCCATTATCAATTATTGTATTAGATGGAGAATTATTTTCTCTATTTAATACAATTATTTCAAAAAATTATCAGCCTTGCATTTCATTACTGCTAGTGCTATTTTACACCAGCAAAGACTTGTATACTGTTGTGAATGTCGAATTATATCTCAACGAACAATTTGGAGGAGATGAAACTCAATGTAAATCTGTGTAGTGAATGAAAATGAGATGCTAAAGACCTTTAGCTCTTTTGTGTTTTTACAGCAATCCCAATTCTCAATCCTACAATTTCAATGCAAATACACAGAGACAGACAAACAAAATGGACTTCACCACGTTAGGAAGGGAAAGACTATAAAGTTACTCCAATAAACACATATATCCTTCCTCTTTTCATTACTATTGTGTTTTGAGTGCAGAGAAATACTGGTTAAAAATTTGCATGTGAGTTTATTCTGTCGTTAGTAAGGTAATGAGTTTCAATTAATTGCTATACTAATTACAATTAGTGGATGACATTATCTGCAACACACTTATACTCCTGTAAATCACGTGGTCATGGACACTAGACTCCAAATAGAAACTATTGTATCTTCACTAGACTACTGAAGGACGGTTATAAATTCACTCGACAAATAAAAACAGGAAATAGTTTATAGGTTAAGAATGTTTGAAATAAATCAATTTAATTATAAAGGCCATTGGCGAATAATTTGGCATAAAGTAAGTTTGGATGGAATATGTGCCTGAGGGTAAGGATAATGAGCAAATATGTAGACAAGCAATGGTTGAGTTAAAATAAAAGAAATGTGTTTTTAATTAAAAGATGAAAAAGGAAAGAGTTGTATGTTTGTTGAGTTGAGAGATGAAATGTGTCCGAGTTTGTTTGAATTGAACAAAGAGAGTTGTGCAACTCGTCTGTTGCATTTGTTGAGCAAACATTAATTAATCCAACACATTATTCACACACATTCCCTCGTCTCTAAAAAACTGTTGATTGTCTGATGTGTGAGGTGCATACAGCGGATGAATATTTATCAAAAACCTTTAAAATAGTTATTTACTAATTACTGGAAAAGTGCCAAAATATTTACACAAATCGACAAATATTTAACATTTTTCAAAGTATGTGTATCAAAACAGGGTTAAAACAAGCAGAATTTAACGGAATTCCAATTTTACGTAAAAGTAACCTCTTTTTGGGATTTCATGGGGTCAATTGCCCATTTTCCCTACCCCCGTTATACGGCGTTGAGTCAAAATATTTACTAAAACCCCCTAAATATTGACAATATTTACCAAAAAAATGCTCAAATATTTTTTATATTTAGAAATATTTGGCCCTCCTGAGATACGAAACCTCAGATGTGTAGAAGAAAAGAAGAAAAGACTCGGAATTCAATAAATATCCGGCCTTTGAGTGACGTGTAAAGGAATTGAGTTATGGCTTCATAATAAAATATCTGCAGTTGAATAAATGAATGAATGTGAAATGTGGATGAGAGATATTATTGGCAACAAGAAGAATGAATTGTCATCCGCGGAAATACATTTCTCAACAAACGGAAAGAAGGCTGGAGTGAGAGACAGCTCTTTGTTTTATTGCAGAGCGACTTCATTTCTGCGACAATGACTAGAGATTGGCGTTTAGTGACAATGTGACAAGTGACTCGACTCTGTGAAATGTGAAAGGCTCATTCTTCCTCTCTCCGCCCTCCAAAATCCAACGTCGTCCCACCCAACGACAAAACACAATTCCATCATCCAACTTACGACTTACGACTTACTCAAAATGGAAAGAGAAAGAGAATTAAAAGAGAAAGAAATTGTGCCTGTGTGAGTTGAGTGGAAAAAGGAAGGGGTGGGTGGGGAAAGGTGGGACTCTTGTTGATTGCTTTCAAACAGTTGGAGTTCCAATCAAAGTCACTTCAACTTCACGTCCTGAAATAAATATCCAATATGAATACCAAATCACAAGAATCATAAAAGCTACACCGTCCGTCCACCTTCGCCGTATCCACAAATCCATTTCGGGCAGGCCCAATGTGAGCTACTAGTAATTCGTCGGTGTATTATTGCGCGTAGCATAAAACATTTTACAAGGGTCAAAATAGAAATTCGCCCGTATCGCTAAATATTTCGCGATTTTTTGCAGTTTAATGACAAAAACGTTAGGAATTTCGGGGGCGGGAGAATTTAATTTTCCTCTGTATACAGCCTTGGAATCTACAGAGGAATGGAATGTCAAAGAGAAAGTGAATAGTCGGACTAATTTTGAATAGCAACAGGAAAATACTCTTCTCGTCATTTATAGGAGTGGAATTATTTCAAGAGCCAAGTTGATATGAAAGACAAATTTCTCTTTGTTTTATGCGCTCATATAAAAATACAAGGACATAAATTTGAAAAGCAAAGGTCGTGTATTTTTGGAGAAGGCTAATAAGACTGTTCCTTTATTTTGTTGGCCTTTGGAATTGTGGCATTTGTTGAGGAACGTCGTTGTAGGAAGGGGAAGGTGTATTAGTCACAGCACCATTTGTGTATTTGGAATATTGCATGGCAGAAATGCAGAAGATTGTGGAAGGAGGAAAAGATGAAAGGGAGAAAAGCGTTGTGTGACTTGACTGTCAAATTGAATGCTAGTCTCCTGCTGCTCCACAAAGTCCTCTCAGTCTCTCCACATTCCCAAACTTTTACTTTTTTCATCCGCCCAATGTTCATTCTTCAAAATAATATTTTATATTCCAAATAATTCAATACACCAACATACTACAACACAGGGCCGTAACCACCACTTGTTTTCGACGGGGGGATACCAACGTTAAAATTTTATTATAAACGACAATTATTGTGCGCAGCCCCAAAAAAGATAAATTAGGTCAGAATCAATCTATAAAGTGTCAATTCTCTATTTTTGTCACTTTTGTTGTAGAATAAGCATTTTTCGGATTTCGGAGGTGGGAATGTGGCACCCAAGCTACAACCTTGCTACAACATGCCCGTATAAATATATTTTTATTCTGCATAGTATTTTATTAGCATAGCACCAACCAAATTCACAAAAAATCCATATATGGGATTTGCATGAAAATTCCAGCCACACGGCTCAGACACAACACACCTGCACACAGTCTATGCATCCCATTCTTATTCTTATTACTCCCAATTCCAAAGACATTTTTAAAATGCTCAGCCATCCTTCCGTCATCGCATGCACAATTTCTCAGTCCAACTATACTGGGTGTCATTAAAATGTCCTACTACAAATGTCCTATTTAGTTTTCTATAAATGTGCTAGGTATGTAGGTTGTTATGTAAATGTAGGTACATAACATACAACGCTAGAAATAACTTTCCAGATAACCTTATAGAATTTCCAGCGGACTATTGTTTTTAAACAGACAGTACTGAAGCCGTGAAGCCTACTTCACGTATTGAAAGCGATCGGTTTTGATCGCTTTCAATACGTGAAGTTACGTTTCAATAATTTTATTTGACTTTATTGGGAAAAATTGAAATGTCAACAATAAATCGTGTCTGTTTGTCTTTGAAAATCAAACTTTGAGTATTGAGTTACTAAATTTATGTTAATCCAGAAACTACCAATAAGACGTGGTTCTCAAAATCACTCACAAATGACTCATAGGGAGAATGGGGATCCGAAAACCGTTAAATTTAGTTTCTGGACGCTCCCTTACGAGAACTACCTTTCAAAAACATTTCCTAGCAATAATTATGCATTTTCATTTCAATAACACTATGGTTTGTATTTTGTTAAATAAAAAAACAATTTTTTATTGGGTAGCACCTGTATGAAATACATGAATACATCTTGTTTTGTATTATAGTATGTAGTAGTAGTTTGGTGTAGTTTCAAAAAATGTGAAGGTGTATTAGTTTGTTAAATGACCCTGTATTTGCATTTTCCGCGTGGATGTCGTTTTCTAACGATTTACGGAGCAGATCGTTAGGGAAAAAGTAGCATACTAATAATAATAATAATAATGGTACAATGCACATTGACAGAAAAATGATAACATCTTTCTGAGGACTTAGGAAGATCCAAGTAACCTAGAACATCACTTTATATGTATATATTAGAGACGTAAATATCGTCTATATTTTGGAATCGAACCTAAACCAAACCAAAAAAGAAAGGGTATAAAAACTATGTACTACTTATTTTACCTCACTATTTTCCCTATTAATAAAGTGTACGCAATAGAAATTCAATATTTAAGCCCAAACTGCATTATGTTGAAGGCGTATTATGTTTTTGGAAATATCGTTGCTGATGATTAAAAAACCGCTAATCTACTTGCCGACCAACAAACGTGGAATTACGCTATGCTATGACTGTTAAATATCATTGTTGGCAATGTATCTCTACTGCATCTGTGTATAATCAAGTAGCGCAAATAAATATTTTATCAGAAATAAAATTGAAGCTCGAATCTGCCGCAAAAGTCTCCAATTGTCTAAAGGATTACTAAAAAAAAATTTCCTTGGGTACACATAAGCGCGACTCAACCTTTCTTTACGCGCTACATCTATAACGTCTACAGCAAATTAATCTACAACTAAGAAGTAGGGTCTGAGCGTCTTCAGTCTGTAGAACCGTCTCCATGTAAACAGTAGGCTCTTGTAGATGCTCGCGACTTTATCGACTTTAACGTCTCTTGAGATAGAGACGATAGAGCGCCAAGAGAAGTTAGAGCGCCAAGAGACGAAAAGGTTGAGTCGCCCTATATTTTAAATATATGTATATTTATTTGGGCTACCTGAATACACACAGATGCAGTTAAAGGAAACCCAGTTAACAAAAAAAACGTTTTGTAGGATTGGTTGTTGGAGATATGAGTTTTTGAATGATGAGGGACGATATGTTTGGGAAGGATAATAATAATTGAATAGAATGGGGGGAAATGAAATGTAAGGCGACTGTGGGATGAATGTGATTGAGTAAGTCAAGTGTGGTTTTGCTGTAACAGGTGAATTGTGAGTTGCGGTTGAGAGAGGCGGAAGAAGTTTATTGACGGAGCACAGATATGGTTTGAATAAATCCTTGATGTTATAATATTGAATTATCTTGACTGACTCTAATATTCTTCTTCCATCCCACCGCACCGCTCCCTAATTCCGCTGCCAGGCTCTGCACTGGATATCATTTCATATTTCTCAACCAACACAACTGGAAGATCTGGAATTTCTGCTCTGTTGTTATTTGCATTTGTATAGAAACGGTGTCAGAGTTTAGAGAGAAAGTCAAAGCACGCGGATTGCTTTCGGATTTCAGTTCTGAGTATTTACAGCTCCAGTTCGGGAGTTGTTGTTGGGAGGTTAGATTTGGATTTTAGGTGAGGACGGGTGAAATGTTTGTGAGTTGTGAAATGAAATGAAATGAAAAGAACTCACATTCGTTGAGAGTTGTGGAGCGACGTTTTCTGTCATTCCTCGACTTTTCGCCTGGATTTTCTGTTGGGACGACTGGAGCGGTGTTTTCATCCGAAGTCACCTGAATGCACAATTGTGGCTTTTTCATCCTTTCACCTTTTCCCTTTTCCATCCAGCGCATCCAACAACATCCAACAACACCCCAATCAAAAATCAAAAATCAAAACCCGCTTTCTCCAGCCACCCTCCGATTTTCCTTCGCTTCGCACTTTCACAAAATAAATTCGATTTCCCACGATATGATTCAATTTTCTCGGCTAGAACAGCAAAATAATCAACTTGAAACTTGTCATTTAATTCCAGACATCTTTCCCTCATCCCATACATCGATACATCCATCCTCCACCCATACACCTTCAGCCTTCAACGCCAACAAACCAACATTTCCATTTTGCATGTAGACAACGTACAACTAAAACTCTCGCTTCCTTTTTGCTTGACACTTCTTTACTTAGGACTTACTTAGCAGAAAACTAACTCACTTAAACTTTCCCTTAGCGCTCTCGCCAATCAAATTATTCCCCCATTTTCCAACTTGTAGTCAAAATGCGAAAGAGACTCACTGCCATGCTTCCATAATATTCTAAAAGCCAATCTCCAATCCTCCAATGCCCCAAAAACTCTACGCCAAAGGAAAACAAATAATACGAGCTTGTGATAATTGGATTGTTGCAATATTTCCTCACACTCTCACACTACACCACCACCACTCTCCATTTTAAGCTCATATTATTCCTCCACCATCTTTTTTTCCCGGAATTCTCTTGAGATTCGAGAATAAAGCCAACTCATGCAAAATTAAAATCTCCCTCAAATTTGCAACCTACAAAAGGCAAAGTATTTCATAATTCATGAACTCATGAACAAAGAAGACGCTGCCGCCAAATTCAAATGCGGAGAGACATTTATAAATGATGGGAATTATTTTAATAATTTTTGTTTAATAATTTTGGAGCAAGGAAAGGTATTTGGAGATGCTGCTGCTGTTCTTGACAATTTTCATTTATTTTTATGTTTTTTTGGTGTCGTGTGTGAATGTGTGAGGATCATTGGTGTTTAGTGAGAATTGGAGTTTTTGCATAAAAGAGGATGGGATTGTTATTTGGATTAGTTGTTGTTGTGAAGGGAGGGAGTGTAAATGACACGGAGATGTTGTGTGAGGATAATGGAGGCGTGGAATGGAATGGGAGAGTGTAGTGTGAATGAATAATCTCTGTGCAAACTGCAAAGTGAGGCTGGAGGACGCTGGAGAGAATTGACGTCGTTCTGATTCTAAGGAAGACTGGAGAAAGGAAAAGAAAAGGAAGAAAAGGAAACACGTTGTGTTGGTTGTTGTGAATTTGTGAAGACGTCCTTCCTTCCTTCATTCCTTCCGTCGCCGTCTCTCTCCCAACTCCCGTCTTGACTCTTTCTTCAATTAACCTTTCCTTTTAAAAACCTCCGAATTGCGACGTCTCCATTTCTCAGCTGTTGCGTCAACGACTCTACTTTCTTCTTTTTCTGCACTGACTCTAATTATTCCGGAAATTAAAATAATTTCTCACCAGACAGACTTGTTCTTAAAACTTACAACACACTCCCTACAGAATTCCATTAACAAGAATTACATGTCCCGTCTCTCGTTCCACGTCAAGTCAAGTCATCAACAATCAAGAAATAAAAAGACAAGAACAAACAAAGACAAGAGTTTTCTTCCTTCCTTTAAATCTTTACAGCTGCAACGAACGTTTTTTTGGAGGAAGCCCTGGGATTGGAGTACTAATGAGAGTGGTGTAGCGATTGGGAGTAATGAAGAAATCAATGGCCTTTTAACAAGGAGCTTTTTAGGTTGTAAAAGGTGGTTGTTAGCACAAGTAGAAATAGAAGGAATGGAATGCAATGGCGAGGCATAAAATATCACATGGACTTTATTGTTTTTTCACAGCTACTAAAAGTAAAAGTAGACGACAAAAGGTGAAAAGAGGAGAATGTGAGAATGGCAGAGTGTTGGTTAATCCTCCTCCAGTCGTCCACTCACGTCCTAATCAAATCAACTCCCAAAAACTAATTGGAAACACGGCTCCAAAATCACGTTCATCCCCAGAACATTCTCACACAACAAAACTCAAAGCATTACTCCACACTCTTTCTTTCTTCCACTCAAACTCGTTAGCCAACATTCCCAAAAATTCAGTTTTCAGAGTCCCTTTTTTTGCAGAGCTACCATTTTGTAAAATATTTCTACACTCTCCTCACACCTACTCTTCCTACCTTCCTACTTTGAAAATAACTTTAAAATAAAAATTACATTTCCTGTTTTCAATCAAATCTTTTTTCTGTCTATTTTGGAACAAGTTGGCGTTGTGGCGTGGTGTGGCGTGGGATTAGTAAAGTGAAAAGCAGGAAATGAGAAGAGTTTATTTGTTACCTGTTGTTGAAATGACGGTGACGACTGTTGGTGAAGAAGAAGGGAGATTTTTGAAGAACGTTTTTATAATTCGAGGGAGAATGCATTTTCGGGTTCGTTTTCGTATTCGGGCGAATTGTTGATTTTTGGGGAGGACGGAGAGAGAGAAAAGGAAGCGACCTATCGGAAGAGCAGTAGCGGCTCGACTGTTGCTTTGGGACGGAAGGAAGAATTGTGAGAAATAATGCGAGGCTGGAGAAAGGCAAAAGACACGCACCGCTCATTCACCACCAACTTTGTTCCTCTCCCGATTTGCAAAGACTGATTTACGTGTCCTTTATTTCCATCCAATCTCTACAACTTTATTCTTCCGACACAATCCCTGGCAACAAATTCATCTCCTCTCTTTTTCTCAGCACCAATAACCCAACAACGAACAAGAAGAATAACCAGGGTCCAATATTCGTTTCTTTTGTTGGTTGTATGATAAATAAAAGGAAATAGGAGAAAGAGAGAAGGTTGAAGGTTGAGGGTTGGAGGATGGACGTGTGCGTAGGAAGAATGAAGAGAAATTGGTTGTGGAGGAAAGAGGAGCGTGGGAAGAAGATTAAATTGTCGCACTTGTATTAATTCCCAATTTCTCAAACAAATCTCTTTCTTGTTTTTACTTTTATTCATCCGATTCCCTTTTCATTCTTTTATTATTATTCGAAAGAATTGAAAATGAGTCTATGGAAAGAGGGAGAGTATTTTGTGTTTGAGTGTGATGTGTCGGTGTGTGTTGGAGAATGGGACGTTAAAGTTTTATTTGATAGTTGGCTATCTTCGCTTTCCTCCGCGCCTGCCAACCTGCCAATGATGCAATGTAATCCTAATACTTTCCCTCTCGCTCCTTCTGCTCTTCCTGGAGAGAAAGCTCAGCTCCATGAAATGGCCAACTCCAATCAAACACTCAGCTCCGACTTACAACGAAAATCGACACGAAACTCAACAACGCTCCTTCCAACTCTGCAACACACACTCAACCACCCACAATCCAAAACCTTACAAATACTCCCAGTCCCAACAAATCTGCTCCACCAGCATCCAGCAGCATCCAGCAGCAGCCTCCAGGATAGAAATAGAACCAGGAATGCTGGAAAGACTGGAAAGCACATTGAGCCGTGGTGCACGTTGTGTGTAAGTGAAACGTAATGTAAATTGTAAGTTGTGGTAGGGCTATAGACGGAGGAAGCAATGATGGCAATGTATTTGTATTTGTAATGATAATAATAACAACAAAGTTACTGAATTGGCAGTTTGGTTGGAAATACTCCTAAGTGGTCTCAAATGCTCCAGTGCAAGAAACAGATGGAAAAATGTCTGGAAAAGTCCTCCACTTTATTTCAGTTTTAGTTTGGAAGGAGTAAAAAGAGATGAGGGCAACATTCTTGCAATTTTCTTTAATCCGAAGTTCTAAATTACTTTTCTCTCTCCCTCCGTCTCCTCCTGTCTTTAATTCCAATTTTATTTCCAGCCTCTCGCTCCAGTCTCTGAGTCTCTCCAGTCGCCACTCCACTTTCTGAGCTTCTTCTTCCCAACAGCTATTTATAATTAATACTCAAATGCCAAATAGCCAATTCATGTCAGCCAATCACGTATCAGCTATATGAACCATAACAAAATAATCATCTTGTACAACTCACCAACAAAAACACCCTCAGGGCCATAAATCCATCTAAAAATACAACTGCTGCCTTATACAAGAATTCTTCCCCAAAATATTTTCATCTGAATTTCTAGTTGCAGACTTTAATAATTTATAAAAACTACATGCATTCGTACTAGAGTTGATAATAATGAGAAGAATAAATAAGAAGAAGAATTAATTATGAAGGAGAGAGTATTTAAAGCGTGACGGATATTATGAATGAGGATGACATGTTTAATGAGAGTAGCTGTGAACACGGACATTGAAATGGTCATAAGAATTAATAATACGGAAGATGAACATCACAACGAAATGAGATAATAAACTAAAATATTATGCAGCATCAAGAAAACGGTGAAGAAATAAATGGTACAAGTTAAGTTTACACGAAGAAGAAGAAGATGAAGAATTTGTATTGTGTTAGTTGTGGAGTGTTGTTGAGCGATAAGAAGAATATTTGCTACAAGTCTGCAGGATTTAGAATGCATCAAGTTCAACTTTGAGTTAAGTTCTTTAATAATAAAAGTGTTGTGTGTGTAGAAGAAGAAGAATGTCTTAAGAAGAAGAAGAAGAAGATGATGAGATGAAGGATGAATTGAGAATGTGTGAGTTTCGAGGAGAGTTGAGTTTGAGCGACGAAGCGATTGGGAAAGGAGGAAAACCGGTTTGTTGTGTGAGAAAAGTTTGGGTTTTGGTGGAGTGGAATGGAAGGAGTGTTGAGACAGACTGAGATTACACGAGATGAGATTAAACAGCAAAAGGAGTTGTTGCACTCATCGGAAAGCAGTGAATGGCGAGAGATGCGATAAAGCACGGAAGAATATCAGAATATTATTTTGTAGATGAAGATTCATGAGGGAATGTGTTGTGTCTTGTGTGTGAGGATGAGACGTGTATTGTTGAGACTGAGACTGAGACGGAGACTGGGAAGGAGAGGAGTGTCATGCCCCAGAAATTCTGGTTAGTTTTCTTGTAAAGTTGTTCTGTTGTTGTAGATGTGTGGATTTGGGATGTGGAAGAACGTCGAAGAAGGTTGAAGAAGGTTGAAGGTGGTGGAAGATGTAAGGACGTTGTTGGTGAACCTGTTCAAGAGTTGAGTTGACGTGCAGAGTGCAACCGCCAAAGAAAAGACACACAACACTCTGCACAACTAACACACATTCTCGATTCACACAAAATCAACGAACTAACCAAGTAACCTCCTCCCTTACATTCAACTAAACACAAAACACAACAACTGGGTCAATCTCTCAAACACGTACACGTACACTCAATTACATTTACAAAACTCATTTATTCAAACTCACTCATATACTCACAATACATACAGCTACACCATTCGTCGACTACTACAAATAATGATTGAGGAATAATAATAAATGTAAAGATGAGACTGTGACAAAGTTATGAAATGGTTTATTTGTTTAAATATTTCAATTTCTCAATTTTACAAGAGTTGTAATAATTTCAGCAATATTTGACAACAATGTATTGTGTATGGTCAAAAAAGAAATACTTTTGGACACCACCCTTTAGTTCTACAACTTGTATTTTCTATAGTCAATATTTATACGTACGACACACTACAAGACATTGACATGTTACATGTATGATACACTACAAGTACAACACAAATATAAATTAATTCTCTCCCATCCATGCAATTATTTACAACAAGTCCACTCACTCCCCAATAAATAAAAAGATAAATAATCCTAATACATTACATACATCCATACAACTAACTTGTCAATAAATAGTCCAAGCGTCCTAATGAAATATTAATTAATTAAATACAGCTCTAAGAGTAAATATAAATAGAGACATCATAAAATAGAAATAGGCAGGGACAGAATTACAAAATGATTAATTATTATAAAGTCTTGTATGAAGTACCACACGTCGATTATTCAAGATTTCTTCTTTCAGCAGTAATCAAATGATTTAGAAATTTCATATCAGGTGGTCGTAACAAAAAAGTGTTTTGGGCTTTAGCTTATTTTTTATTTAAATATTAATTAAATAATTAAATATGTATAAAGTATAAAAGTCTAGGTATGTACGGGTATTTTTGAACTGCTCTATCTATCGTTAAATTATTTATTACTCGTTTACAATTATGAAAATATTCTATTAGTTTAGGTGTATGTAATTATCATTAATATTTGGATTATTGTAGTTTACACTTTCACAGAATAATACCAAAAAGCAACACAGAGAAATTATAAATTACTTGAGAAAAGTCTTTTGAGATTTGGGAAAGAGAGGAGGCGATTTAGATTTGTCTTTGTCTCCCAACACAGTAAAATAAAAATAATAATTAAAAAAAATGACAAGAACAAAGAATAAAAGAGTGAGAGGGAAAGGAGGTCCACGCACCAACCAAAGGAACGAACCGAGCAAATGTGTCTTTGATGAAAACAGAAAACTAAAAATGGAAATAAAAATGTCTTTTAGGATCAAAGTCCAAAGAGGAATGACGACTGAGGTTTTAGAATGAGGAGACTGGCGGAGAAAGAAATAAAAAAAGAAAAATAAAGTTTTGCCGACTCAGAACAATGGAATGGAGGGACGGGGAATTGTCACGTCCAATGTACAATGTTTACTTAAGTCAGCCTGGCACAAGCACGTCAATGACATTTGACATTCATCAACATCATCCAAATATCCACACAGACACAACACCTCCAGCGCAACACCACCACGACGACCACCACAACAACAACACCGTCTTCAACAACTCAACACACAAGTCCACAACAGTCTCATCAATTCTCCAGCCACTTATCAAGAAAAATTATTTTCTTCTTCGTTTCATTTCCGAATCCGAAATGTCCATCGTTCCTTGAATCGAACTGTCTGTCGGAAATCCAATTTCAAAATCATGGCGCAGTGTCCGTTTGATGTTTGTTTGTTTTTGGTGTGGAGAGAATGTCCATTTGTTGTGGTGCGGACTTTTTGGGAAATGTGTAATGTGTAATGTCACTTGATCACATATAAATATCTGTGTCTCTTTCTCTTATAATATTTATAATTTACTACAGCGTGGGTCACTATAATTGTCACCATTCCAGACTTAGGCAGTCGTCATGATCCTCTCTCTTTTACTGTGCGTGTATTTTCTATTTATTTTTGGACATGAATATTTCATAAATATCAACTACACACTTTATTTCCATTACGCTTTAAATTTATTTTGATAAAAAATAGTAATTGGACAGCGACGAGGGCGACGACGACGACCGACGCTGCGCTCACGACTGAAAAACTCTGACTTTAGTTTACAAGTTTAAAGTTTTGTTTTAAGTTTGGTTAGTGTCGATGGTGCAGTCCGTTCTTGAGGTTATTGAAATTATTCGAGTTTTGAACCACACCTAATCCATTACTCATCGAACTTTTCATAAATCCATTCTTCACATGTCCGTTTGACTGGAGACATACGTTGTTGTTGTTGTTTGTCACGGCAGGGGCGGCGCCGCCGTTGGCACGGGCCATTTTCTCCTGAAGGGCCATTTCCGCCTCTATTCTGTCGGAGCGCTGATGTCTGTACGTCTCAATGTAAAAGTTGGTGAAGAGGGCGATGAGAGTGACGCAGTAAACGATGACGTAACAATTCAACACGAACGGGAACTCACATGTCGTCAACATTCCGTTTATCAAGTGAATTATAATTGCACAAAATTGAACCTACAATTACAATTGTCAAAAATTAATTACATTATAATTATAGCACTTTTATTTATTCAAATTCTTATTTGAACTCACCAGTTGTAATTGGGTCAAATATCTCTTCCACCACAAATATTTCTGAACAGCCGGTCCGAAGGCAGACAGGAAGTAGTACGTGTACATTATCACGTGCACAAATGAATTTATCATGCACTGGAAAAATACTGAAAATCACAACTCTTTTTTATTATTTTCTACTCAGCACTTGAATTTTAATTGCAAAATTATTTTAATTCCTCGTCTGAAGAATGAAATGTGTTGCATGAAAAGGAATAAAAGTTTACCCTGTCCTCCGGGTGTGTATTTAGCTCCGAGCCACCAATTCAGAATCATGGAGCCGTGATGGTAAACGTGCAGAAACGTTACTTGAGAATTCTTTTTTCTCAAAATGAAAAACACCTGTACACGCAAAAGACATTAATATTGACTTGTTTGCCTAAGAGGAATAAGAATAGAATAAAATGTAAATAAACTTACTGTGTCGAATGTGTCAATGATTTTGGAGAAAAAGAACCACCAACAGGCGGCAGCCATCTATAAACAATTGTCAAAATATTCTTGCATAAATATTTCTCTCTTCCCTTTCCCTCCTGAGGACTTTAATTAATTCACTAATCGAGTTGTGTCGTTTCTGACAGAACTAGCCAAGTGTAAATAATAAATAAATAAATAAATGAGATTAAAGAAAGTATTTTGGTTTTGTACCCTGAGGGCCTGAGGAGAGTTGCTGTAGTCTACGGGTTGACAGCGGAGACTGTATCGAGACTGCCACGCACTAATCAGGAACTACAACAAACCCATTTCATTTTACCTTCATTTTATAAGAACTTGTCAAAAATATTTAGGTATTATTTAGAATGAGATGACTAAAGTACCTCTTTGAACATATAGGCGGATATGAGCACTTGAAAGAGATTGTATAACTTGAGCAGGGAGCGGAGAGTGTACGGTGGCTTTTTGGCCATTAGTCTCGGCCCGACAATCACCGTCAGAAAATATGTGCAAATTATCAAAATTATTGGCGTCCATCTCCGCATCAGAAACCAATGCTCCACTCGAGGATCTTAAAACAAATCAGTCAAAACAAAATTTTATTAACAATCCCAACTTTCTTTTTTCCTTCCTCCTCCGTCCTCTAATTATTTCGTCCTTATGAGTCTCGTTGACATTCTTTCATTGTAACATTTCCAGATGGTGGAAATAAATTTACTAAATGATTATGAATGAAGGGTACATAAGAAAATGGTGGCGGAAGAATTATTTGCATTTTGTAGAAGGCTTGTTGTACATTAATTTGTTGTGGTGCTGTGGACGTGACAGTTGTTTGGAATTTGTGAAAGCTGTTAGTTAGAAATTGTTGGTGGAGAGAAATGGCGACAAAGTTTTAGTGCCGCAGCAGATGCAAGAAATGTGAAATGTGTCTGGAGAAGGAAGAAGACTTGGAAGTTGCAAGAAATAAGCTCCAAGCTCCATTAGCAAATGAAAGTAGTGGCCATGCAGTCTCATTCATATAAAACTTCTACCGTAGTTCACGCAATAGAAGCGCAATAGAAGTTTTGGGGATCTTTTAGATGATAGATTATAGCCATTGTATAGCCCCAGGGGGTTGTATTGTGCCATGGACTTCTATTGCGTGAAGTACGGTACATATAATTCTTAGAGATATATCTTGTGTATAGTTCTTTAGGTATAATATTTTGTGCGTATTAAGGAGAATTGCTAGTGTTGTGTAGTTGTGTGAAAGAGTGGGTTGTGTGTTTAGTGAGGTTAAGCTTTTTGACTTTGAGTTTGTTTGGGAATAAGGGGAGAGACGGACGGAGGCAGTTTGTGAAATGAATGTGGATTGAATGACTACTAGACTTTGTGGAGTAGTTGTAGTTTGTTGGTTTTATTTGATGAAGAAGAATAAAGAAGGCTGTAGGATGAGTTGTAGTTGTAGTGGTTTGGTGTGGCTGAGATGTGATGGGTCTGGAAGAGCTAGGTCAGCAGGTCAACCAATGCATAACACGGATCTCTATGATCTCTCTTTAACAGATTCTTCTTCTTCTTTAACTTCTTAACTTCTTGTTATTAGCTGCAGGTGAGGAATATGAAGAATGAAGAAAAAGATAAGGACAAGAATTGCAGTTTGGTTGAAGATCACCTACTTTGTTTTCATTCTGCCACAAGTCTCTTTCTGTTTCTCCAACAAATCCTTCTGCTTCGCATTTCACACACATTCCAATTCCACCCTACAACTTTCTTTTCTTTCATTCCTCAACAAAAAACTCTTTTCCCATTCACAACACAACTCACACAAATCCATTCCAAACCAAAATTAACATAACTCTCTGCCATTCACACATAACTCCTCAATCACACAAATTCTAGTACCTCTACTAAAACAAATGAGACAAAGAATAAACGAAAATGAAGCTCTTGAACTTGGAGTTGTGAACTCCACGGCACATTTTTAATTTTTTGTATTATGTCTTGGCATTGATGTTGTCGTGTAAGAAATAAGAAATAGCTGTGGTGCTATTTAATGGCAGTAGCAGCAACTAGAAGATATTTGTCTGCATCATTTGATATTCGTATTTTATATAAGGTCTTTGGATGTCTTAAGAAAACCTGTTGACCGAGAGTGGCCGGAGTGCATTGGGGTTGTTTGGCAAAGACAAATTAGATATTGGATGTTGTGTGTGTGTTGGAAATGTTAATGTAAATTGTTGTTAAGGGCAAAAAGAGTGGAACGAGCAAAAGGTTGGAGTTGGATTGTTGGGAGATGACTAAGTCTCAAGCTCCGGATTTTTGAGAATAACCTACAATTCCCAATTGTGACCTCATTCATTCACAAACACAACTCTCTCACTCAATACACAACAATTCCCTTTCTCCAACAAATCCAATCACCACCTCACACTCAAAATTCCATTCACAAATTTTCTTTCGCTTTTTTCATTCATCCAATAATTCCATACAATCATCCAAACACATTTTACCCAACTATATCCATTAAAGTCTCAAACCCACTTTTTCATTTCGAGAAATTCGTGTTTTTGAACTTGAGTTCATGAAAATTCCTTTGGGGTGCACATTACTCTTTCATTTCTAACTACCTCTTCTAATAAAACGATTAGTCGTGCAATTGTTTGTAAAGAGAGAATTAGAATATGTGAGTTATTGCATTGGGGCAGGTGCACTTTGCTCTTATTTTGCTTAGACACATATGAGATTGTAATTGGAGGGTTATTGTACTGCGTGTAATGTGTATTGTAATAATAATGTGAAGAATAAAGAAAGAATATTAGGAGAAGGATGTTTAGAGATATTGTGTTGCATTGTGTTGTGGTTGTGAGGAATATAAAAGTTCTTAGCACTGTAACATTGCTATTACATATTTACATAGGTCAAGTCAAAAATGTTGCTTCTTGTTGCTAAAAAACTAGTCGCTTGACTCGCTGCCAAAAATCTCTTGCTACTACACGTCTGCCATTCAATATTCCTCGCATTCTACTTTGTACTTATTCGAATTTATACTTGAGACTTTACACTTTACTTATAGGCTACTTATTTCATTAGCAGTTCTACTTCTTCTCAATCTCAACATTGCATTGCTGCAATTTCTCTCTTTCTTACTTCACCTTCACAAAAACTCGAAGATTGCCAAACGTCAATAAACCAACAACTCCAAACAAAATCACATGGACACGCTACACTTGACTTTTGACTGCCACTCAAATCTCAAATCTCAATGCACATCCTCAGCAGCCTAAACATAAAAATACATTTCCTCGCACAAAACAAACATGTGCTTCACCTTTTCAGTTTTAACTTTTAAGCTACGGGAATATCTACAATTCTTTCTAGATTTAAAATTAATTCAACTCATTTTTAATTTTTACATTCACGCAACGCACTCCAAACTCCAATGCGTTGCGTTGCTACTTTGTTTTGTGCTAATAATTTGCTAATCATTGATTGACACACGATATTTCGATTGTATTTGCGCTTTATATCTTTTATAGTTGATTACATTGTTGCAAATAAGTGCCATAGCATAACATGTCTACCTTAATTATGTATTTAGTATTTGTAATGCAAGGAACAGAAATGTGTGTAAAGGTGTGGATGAAAGAATAGGATGGAAATGGAGTAAAATAAA
The DNA here is from genome assembly GCA_034694085.1 of Pogonognathellus longicornis. Taxonomy (NCBI): domain Eukaryota; kingdom Metazoa; phylum Arthropoda; class Collembola; order Entomobryomorpha; family Tomoceridae; genus Pogonognathellus; species Pogonognathellus longicornis. Next base: position 17,477 of record JAQFYB010001833.1, read on the forward strand.
ATGCAAAGTAATGTTATAGGTATAAGAAGGTGAGGGATATTTGTAATTGAGACGGTGGAGTAATGAAATAATAATAAGGTTGAATTAAATGGTTAGAGTTTGTTGGAGTTAAAATAGTTGGAGTTTGAAGTGTTGCTAGTTTTGTAGAAAATGTTTCACTTATCAGTTCGTACATCGCTATTTTATAGTGACCTATATGGCAAGCCTTTCGTAACGCACAATTTTCATATTTTCATTACATTACACTTTACTCCACACTCCACATCCCAAACACTAACTCTGCTCTCTTTAGTCTTTACTGCATTTGTAATAATAATATTAACAATATTACTTACAGACTTACAGACTCAAAGGCAAAGAAAATAATTTCTAACGTACAGAAATAACGCTATCGCACTCTTTTAGTTTTACTCAACTCAACACGTTCTTTTTCTTGTCTTTTGCAGACTATTGGATTAGTAGCAGTGTGCATTATTCTAATTGCATCTCTTTATTTTCTACGCTGGCTGAGTCCAATCTCATTCCCTATCTCTCACGTACACCACTCAATGTATAGTGCAGTAAATAAACTTAAACATTCAACATTCTACCTAAATACAACTAAATACAACTAAATACAAACTAAAGCCATTTACCATTTACCCTTTTAGCAAAAATCCCAACAACAACTTCATCGTCCGTTGTTTGTGCGTACACGTCTCTTGTAGTGGTCTTTAGATTTAGATTTGTAATTTACTGTAAATGTGATATTAGGTAAAGGTTACTCTTATTATTAGTCAGTAATTTCTTGCAGTGGATTTGTAGAGAAACATTTTTAAGACCCACTGCACTTCTCATGTAATAAATCCCTACAGTCTCAATTCAGATTTCTGTTCATAAAAGTTGTTTAAAGGGCAAACAAGCGTGACTGATTTCTTTGTCCCGTTTAACTCCTTCTTTCATCTCCACACTTTTAAATACAATCCTTAACAACATCATCAGATTTTACACATCGTATTCTTATTTATAATTTATAATTCCTTCCCAATCATTGCTACAACTAAATCCACATTGACACACATTCATTACAAAATTACAACATCCATGTCTCACTCTGTCTAAAACATTACTACATAAATAAAACACAAAATTCTAAAAATAATCAAACGCTACTATAAAGCTATGCAAAACAATTCACATATCAAAAAAATAAAAAACGGTCGACACAATAGTGTCATATTGTAATTAATGTTTTAAAAATAAAAAATAATATCGAGACAGATACATGATTTAAAAATGTAATGACAAATGTCAATTCATGTATTGTAAAGTTTTAGAAACTGTTTAGGATGTATGGAGGTAGATGTGAATGTGTGTGGTGTAGGAAAAGATTTGTTTGCATGAGACGATTTTTTTGTTTTGAAAAGGTGGAGAGTGGATTGGAGCTAAATGCTAAATCCCAGCTCTCTTCCATCATCCAACCTTGTTCTTCTTCGAAACTGGCAAAACGAGATTTTGGAGATTTTGTAGGCCACTCTAAGTCCACGACGCATTTCTCATCCCACTGCCAACACAGTCCAACTCATGCCCAAGACACAACATACAATTCATAGCACTTAAATCTCGCATTGCCTCATTACACCAACATTCCATTTCCATGTAACACTAATACACTCTCATACAGACTTCCACCAATGTCTAATTCTTAATACTCTTTAATACTTAATACTAATGCCAAAAAGCTGTAAAAACAAATTTACAAACCATTTCAACCCACAACTATGACTCTGCAAAGCTAATTATTATTTTTCATTGTAATGTTAATTGTAATGATTCGTTCCGTACAAGAAATAAGAATAAGTTCAAGCTCAAAGCTTTAAAAGGGAAGATTGAGTCATAATGAAGGAAATGGGAATAATTGATAATGTGAATGATTTAATTGATTCCAAGGTGAAAGAAAAAGAGTGAGGTACAACTGACGAATAAATTTTTAAGCACAGAAATAAATGATTTGCAAAATTAGGTCAGTCAGTCATTCATTCGTCATTTGGATTTGTTACAGGTCATTGATGACGTCATGAGGAGGAAGATAACTCTTTCTTTGATATTTATGAAGAATGAATGGAGGAAATGTGTATGTAAATATTTTGTACCTGGAACTTGTTCGTATATTGTGGTGGAAAGTCCATAGGCGAGAACCATCATGTACACGGCCACAATGGCCAACGGTGTTTTCATCATTTTGAAGCTGAGGATTATTTACTACAACTTGTTGCACACTCAAAACCTAACACCAAGGTCACAGCAGATCAAACGGACCAAAAGATTTCAGACAGAAACGACTTTGTTTTGGTGACGTGAGACGATGACGGGTGAAAACAAGAAAAGCGGGTGAAAAGAGAGGGGGAGGGGGAGGGAGGGAGAGAAAGAAGGAAAAGGAGGAAAAGGAAACGAGAACTTTATTTTTATAAAGGAACAGAACGAGTGACACGGCGGGGGAGAATGGAATTTCCAGCAAAGGGGCACTTGGCGCTTGTTTTGTGAGACATTCGGACAACTGTACTTCAAATTCACACACAATCTAAAACTTCATTTAGAAAACGGATTTCCTGTCTCTTCCTGCCACCACCATCCACCAACAAAACAACCAAAAACACAAATTGAACAAAATGACAAGGATTTTTTTTGGTTGGTATGGGGTTATCCTCCGCGGGAAGAAAGTGGAGGACGACGACACATCCGAATTTGTTGAATTTGAGACAAGAGCGTTGCACTGTTTGTGTGGAGGATGATGGAAAGTTGAAAAAAGAGATGCGTGTGTTTGTGTGTGAGACGTTGTGTACGGTGTGTTGGTGTTTGAAAGAAAGAGGTTGAAGAATTTGTTGGCTGCTGCTGCTGAGGAGAACGGGGCAACGTTTTGCTCTGTGGGAAGTTCAGGTGTTGACTGACCAGGTCGTGCTACTTTGCGAGGGTTACCTTACGGCAGAGGTCCTCTCGCAGCTCCTCAAATTATGATTCCCCTGCCACTTCAACATTCGACCAACAAACAACACAAATTTACACAACCCTACCCAAACCAAACCTCACGTACTACAACAACTCCAAGTCTCTTAGTCCAGTCTCACCGTCTCGTAATAATCCCAGTCAAGTCATCTCATATCAGTTTACACTACTGCACTCTACTACTTTGTCTTATATTCTTTTATCAAACCAAGGCTGTATCTAAAGGCAAGGCAATAGCACACTTCCCCCCAAAATTCCAACAGCGAGATTATTTTACCATAACATTGTAAAACATTATTGGACACTTTTTAGAGTGATTTTGTCTCAATTTAACTCAATTTTTTCATCAGTTATAATAAAATAAACTTACCTTACCCTAAACCAAATCTTGGATATGGCCTTGACTAATTTTAATTTAATTGAAATGTATTATTTATACTAATGCTCTATTTAATGGTACAATGTATTACTTCTGTGTGTCTGAAAGAGTTCCTTATTGGTTTTCCAATCCATATTTCTCATTCAGACGAAAACATTCCATTCGGGAAACTCGATTTTTTCGAGTTACATTTGCACTGCAGTGAGATTTGTAAATGGAAAATTGTTTTAATGTAAATAAATAATACTATAATGCTATAAAATGTTGACGTTGGTCCCCCCTCCCCCGAAAGCAAATGTTGGATACGGCCGTGACTAAATGTAGTTTAAATGTGTTATGTGTTGTATACTTACAAAATGTATCTAATCTGTGTGTGTCTCAATGTGCTTGTTCTAATGGCACGTCTAAAGTCCACCCAAAGACTACTACAATACTCTGCTACAATACAAAGTATGAAGAGCTACAAAAATTCATTTGCACCTGTTTTTAGCTGAAGAGAGGTTTTAAGCGTTAAAGCGAGTAAAGTTTAAGGTGGTCGAAATAAATACAGGAGAACAGGAGACGTAGTAAATGAAGGAGTAGAGTCTCCACGCTACGTGAGTCCCTTCTCAGCATCTCTTTAATTGCTCTTGTCAGTTTCTATGCTGCATTTAAATGCACTCGTATAATAATTTAATAATATTCAATCCCTAACGAACCAACTCTCAAACTCTTAACCCATTCATTCCATCATCATTTAATCCTTATCCTCGTAAATAAAATAAATAACCATTCCTTTAACAATTCATTCTCAACGCACACACCTCAACAAATTCAAAACTTATCTAATCCATACATTCATTTAATATTAACAAAGCAACCACCAATATGCAAACACTAATTCCCTACATTCATCGTACGCTGTCGCTTTTTTATTCGTGTAGAGATGTTTGATAAGCTAATTTTAATTAAGAACAGATCTTAGCGATGAATGTCAAAGTCATTTAAATCCTAAACTAAATCTAGAAACAACAGCCATGAGCTAAAAATGATTTTAATGACATGAACATGAGACTTATTTTATGAGGACTAAAATAATTCTGGAAACAGGTGAAGAACATGACACATGATGGAATAGCTTTGACTTGTAAAGTTTTTGAGCAATAGTCCGTGTGTGTAGTGACGTAACAATTTTGTAGATTTGATATTGTAATTGAGATTTTGCTAGAATGATGTAAATAAATGGCAAAGCAAATGCACACCTTGCCTTGCACAACGATCAATTTATGAGTTGTTCGTCTTAGGGAAATTTGTACAAGTGAACCACTGTGACCTACAAATCTTTCATCATCTTTGTCCTAATGAATAATCTCGTCTTGTCTCATCTTGTGCTTTTCTGCCTCTAACAAACAAATCCAAAAGAGCTACACTTTACTTTACCAAACCCACCACCAAAATGTAACCCAACAACTTACTTGAACATCAAACACAGACATGGACATTTAGTGAATGAGAATGTAATCAAATCATAGGGCATTTATGCTAATGCTAGGCGGATCATCAAACGAATACAACATCCACTAAAACTAGTTGCAATTTGTTCTACGCTAGTTGCTTTGTAATATATTATTACGAATTTATTACGTTGGTCTTCAACCGTCATTCATTATTATATTATTATTATTATTATTTAACTTATATTCGACATTTAAAATCAGAGTACGCATCTTCAACATCTTCGTCATCTTCCTATTATTTACCTATAAATCACTTTCATACGGATTGATCCAAAATCAATGAATCCCGTGCTTTGCAAATATTTATTTATAGCTTAGCGTAGCTGCTGTCGCTTCAAACATATTTCATAATTCATAATAATAATTGTATAACTGGGTTAGTTGCATCACATGGGTTTGTATGGCACGGAAGAGTCAACTTAATAATTATAACAAATGTACATTCAAAAATCACTGAAAAACAAACATTTACAACTTGAATCGACTGTTGAACGTTTACGAAAATATTTTTGTGTACAATTTTGCTACTTTTCCAAAATGGGGGGTGGGAGGGGGCGGGGAGTGTAAATTATAAAATGTGATCAAAACTAAAGAAGAATAAATATATTAACAAATAAATGTTGAACGGTAGTTTTTAGTTGATGCGAAAGCAGCTTTACAACACACGCACAAACAAGTGCCATTTTGTTCCCCACGAAGTTCACAACGAAAATAATAATAAATATATCTCCTTTCCGAACAGTTCACACGGGACAGACACGAAAGGTAAAAATGTAAAGTAAGTACAAGTATAATTGTTTCACTTAAAATGAGCACTTTGCAATTTTTAACATTTTTCAATCATTAATTCCCAATGTTTAAAAAATATTTTTTACATCGGGGTACCGGTCAAAGTCTTTTTTCAAACAGTTAAATCACAACTACAGACATTGTAATTGTTGGATGCGCTAAAGAGTAGGAAATGAAGAGGTTTGGGATTCTTGTGGCATTAATTAGGTAATAATTATTTTACATTTGTTTTTATCGTTAACGAGGCTTAAATAATAATATTATTAGGCAGTTGTTATATTATTTTTCGATTCAGCATTGAGGACAAGAAGAAGAGGAGGAATTAGAGTGTTGACAATAAGTATGAGATGAATCTAAAAGAACTTGCACTTATGGTTAATGTTTTTGAAGTTAAGTAATGGATGGGTTAGGTTTGCACGATTCACAAGTAAATGTTCACGATTTGGTTTTGGTTGTTTACGTTTGTCGACACATAGGAAAATTGCGAACACAGTGAAGAGACCTTCTCCACATTGACTCTCGAACCGGCACTAAACTGCTATTATTAGGAACTCCGTTGTTGTTACAATATTTCTTAGAGTTGGATGACGTTAATTCATTGTGATTGCTACCACCACCACCACCACCCTCTAAACAAAAACAAAAACATTTTTTAGTATTTCATTGCACACAAAATAGTAAATATTAATCAATCCACTCATAAATAAATCACTAACAATCATAAATTGTTCTATTGGAAATAAACTGCCTCAAAAATTTAAAAACAGCAGCACGTCTCAATGGTAAGGTCTCTATAAAATATGTACGCACCCATCTTAAACAAATGCAGATCTCGCTCAGTGGCCGTTACGTAATGTTCTTCTAAGTCGCTTGACTCGTCCTCCGGATTCAAAAACGAGTCAATGTACGGAAGTGTGCTCAATTTTCTTCGTTCTGCAGGTACACTTATTCGCTCATGAGGAATAACTACATGATGCTTTCTGAACCAACTGAGAAATACAAATTTTCACAAATTCAAGTAATTCACATTCATCCAAAACATTTTTCCCTAATCATCCCGCCTCCCCCGATGACTCTAATCAAGGTAATTGGAACTATGGGAACAGCATAATATAAACCAGCTAATAAGGTAATGTCATGCTTAAAAAATCGGTTTATATTATGCTGTTCCCATAGTTCCAATTACCTTGACTCTAATGACTCGTCACCTTCCCACCACTTTCATTTTTCATTTCTCCAATGTTTCTCAACTTTAACCCCTTATTTCACCTTTACGAATTACCCCTTCCTTCCTTTAATTTTAAGAAAAAGTCACACGATGACTAACTATGAGGATAGTCTTAAACAAAATAATACTAAAGGACCGGTCATAGGCTCATTCTGAAAAATATCCTTCGCCAGAAGGATGCTTTATGCTTTTCTTTGCAAAAGTTGAATGAAGCTTCATCCAATTTATACAGAGAAAACCAGCATTCTGGCTGAAGATACCAATTACAAATTACTAATTAAATTACCAATTACATGTAATTTCTAATTGGTTGAAAAATTAAAGCAATGTATTTAATCAGAATTGTAATTTCTAATTTGAGCATTGGCGGTGGAGATGTAACTCAAATATTATTTGGTGAAATAAGCAATAATTTTGAGGTAGCTGACACTTTTGATTTAAATTGGAGTCTGTGAGGTGTGAACGCATGATCTCCAAAATTACAATCCGTTAGAAGTTAAGTAACAGACGTATAGTAATATTTTAAAAAGTTGAATGAGGTGAATGTTTTGAACGTACGGATCACGACGAATGTCTTGCAAGGAACATCTTTCTGAGGGACATTTCTTCAACATTGCTGTAATCAAATTGGCTAATTGGTCTTCGACTTCACTGGGTATTTGATATTCTCCTTTGGCAATGTTCTCATAGAGCAAGAAAATTGTGTCCCCGTCGAAAGGATATTTTCCTGTTGAGATATTGTACCTGTTTTTCCACACAGCAAACCAAACATTTCAGACTTTAGTTCACATGTCATAGTTTTTGCCGAGCCAATGAATGTGACTGCATGTGAAGACTAACAATGTGACACCGGAACTCCAAACGTCCAGTTTGCTACCGGAAAAGTAGGAATCTCCATTAGCTACTTCGGGAGGTTGGAAAATAGGTGAGCCTTGGGAACCTTTGATGATGTCATCCTCCGCGTAAGGATCAATTGCCTGCCAAAAACATTTCCCTTTAAATGTCTTAAGAATGCAAAAGGCTTAAAATTAACAGATGGACAAAACGTAAACAAACCTCAGCAACCCCAAAATCTGTAATTTTTATTCTTTCGTCAAGAGTGACAAGAAGATTGCCGGGTTTAATGTCCTTGTGAACAATTCCCCGACTATGTAAATATTCCAACCCGTCCACCAGTTGAACAAAGTACCTGTCATAATTTGAAGAAACATTTGAAAAATAATTGAAAAATTACATTGGCACAATTGACATTGAAAGATTGAAAGATTTGGAAATACCCGTGAGATTGCCAAATAGGAAATTTTTTCTCCGGCGAAATTTCTAACAAATCTTGCAGCCCGCCTAAACAGTATTCCATTATAATGTACAACTTTTGTTTCTCTTCATTGAACATCACCTCTGTCATTTTAATTAGATTTGGATGACTGAGGGTTTTCAGTCTTTTTAAAAAACAAATTTCTCTTTCTACATTTTGTTCCCCGTTTGGTATTCGACGTATCGTTCTTTTCTTAATAATTTTAACAGCTCTGTAACAAACCCAAAAATTACAATTTACATTTCCATATACGAGTTGCTTTATGAAAAATTAAAATGAGGAAAACTGAGCTGACCTTCTAATTAACAACTCCGAATGGAGAACTTCTTTAACTTTTCCATAACTGCCTTCCCCTAAAAGCTCGCCCATAATGTACTCGCCGAGAAACTTGCATTTTTTCTTGCGCACTTTGTACACAACTTCCTCTGAGTCTAATCTTTGGAAAAACAACGGATGTGGTGGGACGGTCCATTGTTCATTTTCGTCTTCATTAAAGTCTAATGAAATGTTGTCCCCGTCAAGATTCCAGTGGACTGGAGGAACAACCTCCAACATTTCCTCTTCCGAATCGATTTCATTCCACGGTATATTCGCGTCAGCTTCTCTGTCAATATTTCTTCCCAATTCGTTCATTATTCTCTCCTCATTTTTCTATTTCACACAAAAAATCAATTATCCGTCCACAGCAAAAATCATTTATTTAAAAAATAGAAATAATCAAACTCAGACATGAACTGATGAATCACAAATCACCTGAAATTTTTAGCATTTCCAATAATGAATCCCCGAACTTCCGAAATGTTACTAGAGGGTGGTTAGTGAAAATACTTTACACAAAATGAAAATAAAATATAATTCGTTGTTTGATAATTATCGATTGCTTAGACCAAATGCCGCAACAGTGAACAGGCAAATTGTTTTATGAGTTTTCAAGGAAAGTATGCAGTCGTTGGAGACTCAGCAGTTAAGTTCCACGTTTTAAAACGCAGATATACTTTCAGAAATATCAATTAGAATAAAATAAAATTTGTAAAATGTTGAAAAGAAAATACTAACCAAAAGATAAGAGACACGAAGGAAGGACGAAGGAAATGAGTTGACGATGGAAGAAAATTGAAAAATGAAGAATAAGTTTGTGATGTTTTGGTTGTGTTTCGGTCATCTATTCGACTTGGTGACCGCACTTTCCTGTTGGAAAATAAAAATTCTAGAAATGGCACATCGCAGTTAATTAATAAATTGAATAATGAATAAAGAACTGCTAAAAATACAATTTGCAGTTACCTATTTAATTATTCCTGTAGCCTTCTACAAGCCCTAAAAGCTGGTAATACCACAACAACAAGTTACCCGATCAGGTGCATTCAAAGAAATCCGACACTCACCAAAACTTAGAAAAAGTTCCTGAAAAGAAAATTCATTAAAAAAAGGTTCTCCGTCTGCTTTGATGAGTTCCCCAAAAACAGCTGCCTTTTGCCTCTTATTTTAAAAAGTAGACCAACGAAACTTTAAACTTTCTGTGTCAGTCATTTACCGCAGATTTTTATAGATATAATATGATTTACTCCCTGATTTACAAGATAATCTCTGATAATTTCTAACTTATGCGATAAGAATTGTATGCAAATTTTTTGTACGTCTTGAAGTGAATTGATGGTGGGAGTAGGATTTTCAATGTATTAACAAAAGTTTACAGCCACCCTTAACGAGTTGTTTTTGGGCACTAAACTAATGGGCCGAGTCCTTATTAGTAGTCCGACCGAGTCGTTTTTTGACCGAGCTGCTAACCGTAGCTTATCGAGCTGCCTTGTTAGCGGTTCTATAAGTCGAAAGACTGTACGGTGGTCGTGGTGGTAAACACATTTTTTGTAATGTTTGTATTGCGGTAAAAACTTAATTCAAGTTTCAAGTTTCGTTTTTATTGTCTTTAGGTCTCATCACTACAAAATAAATTCATCATTTCTTGGTTTCTTTTGCAAAGATTTAATTATAAACCTAATCATATTATTATAATCATGAGACAATCGACAATGAGACACTAATAAATCAAACTCAAGTTCGGTTCGGATATGGTTTTTCTTTTGGCATGTATGTATAGTGTAGGGATATTATTGATTGTCGGATACCTCCACGTTGCCTGTACCGCCTTGAAATTGAAGTATTGCTTTGATATAAAAGCAGCGACACGGACTATTGGGAAAAGCCCGCAATCTCAAAGTAGCAATAATATTAATTCTTGTACAACACTGCAACACAAATGTTGTGTGGTAAAAACATTTGTACACAGAATTTTTGTAATTATTTATTTATCCCAGCCACGAATCACCTTGTCCACAGCGAAACGTCTTTTGAATCTGACTTCCGGTCCTATGTTTTTATCCTCCCTTTTTGTAATGACGAATGATGAGTTGTCCTGTGACAAGATATTGCCAAAATTAGTGAGCCATTGTCAATGGCTGTGACTGAGGGAGAGCGTGTCGTTCTCCGTCATCCATTTGCTTGTCTCCAACACTCTACAACAGCCTTCTACAACACAACTCAACAACTCTAATTCCCACTTCGTCTCAACAACACTTCGTCATTGTCACTTGGTCATCGTCACACAAAAACACATTTTAGTCAAATTACATTCTTTTTTAACTTTTAGTTCGACTCGTCGTTGATTTTAAAAACATTTTGCACACAAGTTTGTTGTAAAAACAATTTTGTGGTTTTGCGGGTGTCATTGACTCTGACTGATTCCGCTCTCACGGACTTACATGAACGGAAACTGACAACAACTGAATATCCGATGATAGGATGTTCCAAAATCTCTCTCGTCTAAATATTAAGTGTCTCGTGTAAGTGCATTCAAATTAAATTATTTTTTTTACTTAATTTTACAATTCGTCATTTGTAAACAAAAAAAAGTTACAAATGAGGACGAATGCTAATGAATTGTTTGTAATGACAGAATCTGGATATTCGATTCCGGTTGCGGCTGTTCAACACTTGGGACCTTGGGATTTTGTATAAACGAAAGTAGAGTGGATTTTTAAGAGACATGAAAATTAAAAAAGACCAAGTGGAGCCCGATAATGACTTATACTGCCCTTCATAAGGCACATTGAACTAAGCCTGAGAAAAATACAAACATATATATTAGTTCCCCCCTTATGGGGTTATGGGTGATTTCGTGTTTTTTTACTGGGATAAACACAGAATTTTCATTTTTGCACCAATTTTGACGGAACCATTTTTTGAAAATGCCTAAATACTTGGAGTACACGTTCAAAATATAAAAAAAATCCAAACCGAAATTTTAGTACTTCAAAAAAAAGTTTCAAATTTTGAAAACGCATTTTTTCCAAGAAAAAG
>JAQFYB010001834.1:0-29000 GCA_034694085.1 Pogonognathellus longicornis
ACATTTTGCCAAAAATTGCGCGAATTTTGGTCATAATCAATTTAAATTGCAACAATATCGCGCGTAGCGCGAAAATTGTCGAGATTTTTTGCATTTTTACGGCAAAAATAACCTCTTTTTTGGCATTTTGAAAGAAACCTGTTTTTATCTAGTGTAAGTCCAAAAATTTGAGGGGGGCTTCAGCCCCCTAAGCCCCCCCTAAATACGCCACTGCAGTATACAACTATCCAAAATTATCAAATTTATGGAAATCCGATTTTTTGTTCAAAACTTATAGAAATGTTTTGCACATTTTACCGTTTTGTTTTCACTCATTTCGCTATAACTTTTGAACAAAAAATCGGACTTCCATAAATTTGATAGTTTTGGATAGCTGTATATTGTACCTTTAATTTATACAACTTAAAGTTTTTCGAAAAACTTGAAACCTGAAAAGTTACTACAGTTTTAAAATTTTGTAATGATGAAGCAGTAGTAACTTTTGAAGTTAGGTGGTAGCAAGTTTGTGTCTACCCTGAACAGCAATCAGGTCAAAAACGAGCGGGAATTCAAATACTTATTTGCCACCCTTAAAATATAGATGAAATGTGATAAAATAATGTGGTAATAATATATTTTTGATCGTCTGGTGGAACGCTAGCTTATGTTAGGTACATGTGGTGTAAACTAAATTTTTGGAATTAACGACTGTTATTTGAGGATTGTTAAATGAAGAAAATGAAATGGAGAAATGTGTTTCTTTTCTGGGTTAAGACCAAAGAGAAGTGCACAATGATAGGGCGTATAGGTACATCTAGGTACATAGGGAATATTATTACATGGATAAAATAAGGATACCGGAAAGAATGAAATAACGGGAGCATCACATCGCTTCACATCTCTCAGTGCGTACATAATCGTAATCGTCCTCGACGCCCTAATAAGATGAGAGTGGGTTGGAAGTATCTTGAGTCAAGTTGAGAGAAAAAGAAAGTAAAGAAAGTGTGTGGAATATGTGAAGTAAGAAAGTCTGGAGAGAGAGAGTCGTTGCTGGAGGAAGGGGAAAGGAAGGGCTATGAAAGAAAGCAGAGACATACGAAGACGACATGCAAATGGAATTTCCTTTTTCACTTCACTTGTTCAATGCGAGAGAACAGAAGAGTCTCTTCTGTTAAAAACTCGTCGTCGTACAACATACATATAGAAAGAGAGAGACAAGAATGATTGTGAAGTGACTGAGCTCTGGTGAAGAATCGATCGATATCTCGGAGAAAGTACCAGCTGCGACAAAATAATGAAAAAGAAGGAAATTTTTAAGTGGATCACCCCAGAGAGAGAAGACAAGTAAAGTCAAGTTAACTTCGGCCGAGCGAAACGAATCCAAGCCATCCCATGCTTTAACTTTAGGCAAAGACACCTCACACAATACAAATACATCTCTATTCCAGGCACTCACACGCTTTATTTTATATCACTATCAACTCACTATCAACTCCATACATTTCTAAATACACCAACATACACTCCACTCTCCAACAATTTCCAACCTCCTTTCTCCAAGCCACTTTGCATGTATTTCCCTTGTTTTGTCGACCTTCTATTTGTATGGAGTACGTAATTCGTGTCGCCTTTTATCTACCCGAACTCACTTCTCCTCCTGTCCTGTGCCTATAGTCTCACTCTACACTTATAATGTACCTTACTCCCAAAATATCTCTTCCCTGTACACCACTACTACATAAAACTACTCTTTCCTCCAGCCAATAACGTAGGTACTTTTATACACCAGCAGCCTCCACGCTTCCTCCTATGCTTCTCCTATGTCTAACTATCTAAAACAGCTTTCTCACAAGAGACAGCCCATGGCTATTTGTGATTGTGTTACTGACATTGTACATGTACGACTACAATAACAGTACATACAACGCCCATGCCTCTTAAAACATTGCAATATTTTCATTCTCAACGTCCACTTTAGTCTACATTCCAACAATTTTACTACAACCTTCTCCATTTACAGTTTAGCTATATCAAACAAAATACTAACTTGTCTACGCAAACATGAAAAACAATGTTAGCTCTACATGCAATTGCTAATAAACGGAAACATTAAATTGTAACATCCTCTGCATGAATGCCCCTAGTGCAACATTTTTAACATATTTGCAGTAATTTAAATGCATTATTTATACAGGTAGATGCATATAAATCATTATAATGTACCTCTGGCTAAATCGTACACTTAATATCAATATAGCTGCAGCCACAATATAAATACCAATTTAATAACATTTGTTCGTAAGAGTCCAAATTATTGCGTTGATTAAGGTAAATCGTGTATTATTGATATTGGGCAAAGAATACGGAGAAGGAGTGTATGTAGGTGCAATAGGTTGGGTTTGTTCTAGTGAAATGGAATTGTCGTTAACTGATTGTGAGTTGGTGAGGTTGTAAAGATAGTGAGTGGGAAAAGCTGGGAAATAATAATAAGTCGTTTTGGATGGCAAGGAGCTGTTTGACAAGACAACCGTTTCCATTTAGTAAATCAAAGTGATACACTTTGCCAATCTAAGCCTATTACTGCCACATCTTATCCAATCCTCTTCACTTCCAGCAGCCTCTTCTTTTCTTCTACAACTTGCACTTACACTGTCCTCCTCTACACTCTGCACGTCCATACACATTCTGTCTATCCATTCCTTCCTCCTCCACCGATGCTTCAGGTTTTATTCTCGGTGAGAGTCCCCTAACTGAAATGATATTTATAGAAAGGAGAAAGAGAGTCAAAGCAAGTCAAGTCACTAACAATAACGAGACGACTTTTTCAAAGAAAGAGCATTACCATGTTCCGCGCTCCGACTCAGATCAATAATTGATACCTTGCTTAAGTTTTCTCGTTGAGGGTCCTTTGCTAATGTAAGCGCTTCTTTCCTTCACGACTCCCACCATTCCCATTATACGAATTACTTTATATTTTACGATATATTTCTCCCATTCACTACCTACTTTGAATTGCACTGCTTTTTTCTTCCCTTTCTTTGGTCTGCACAACGAATCCAGTATTTCCTTGGCATTATTTTAAGCCTATCACACTACACAGCTTTATCCTCCTTCCACTCTTTTATACATATTGCATTTGTTCATACACACAATATTATAATAACTCTAGTTCCTCCCCTATATAGTACTTTTTACAAAAGTGAAACACGTTGATATTGTTATTGGACCAGTATAAGTACTATCTACGTTAATTTACACATTCATTTCTAGCTAAAAGCCTATACTTAGAGTTGATAAGAGTGCATATAGCTTTTACTACAACAAATGTATATTTCATTTAGGCACGTTCACCCAGCCAAACCAAAAGAACTGTAAATTGTTGAAAAGGAGCACTTACACGTTGTATCTGTACATTACTGTAACTCTTCTTTTCAGCCTTTAGTACATAGGTATATCCCATTCCACTCTACTCAACTTATCAAAGTAATCCCTTAAAAATACAGATGCAGCTTATACTAGGTAGAAAAGTAAGCTGACGCATTATATTTGTATATAGTTCCTTCTTGTGCCACACGTACATTGTTATATAGGCACACACACAGCAACTAACCCACTTATACTTATGGACATGGAAGTAGTACCTGCATAGAATCGCAGAGCATTGAATCTCCAGCCATCCATAATGAATGAACCCACTTGGTTGTTTATTCTCTCGTCGAGTACTTTCTCTTAGAGACTCAACTCAATTGCTAAACTCTGAAAAACACGTCGTCTGCTACAATCAGCTCTTTCTACTTAAACATCAAGTGCTTTCTCCCTACAAACATAAATACGTGAGCACACCAGCTATCCATATGCACTACACATTTTACATTTACACACACATATTACTAAAACCCATTCCTACTTACGTATGTTGAGGATACCTCCCTATATGTACATCAAATGTCTCAACATGCATACTACGTACTTACTTATCCAGACTTACTTTCCTTTAAATTTCTTTCTTATGTATAGGTACAATATTATATTTATACGTACTACACTTTAGTACATCAATTCATATAAAGCCTACCACGTAAAAAACCAAAGGCAACCAGAAAGTATTCTATTTTCTGATTCACCTTGTCGTGCATTATACAAAGTCCAATTATTGAAATTGGTATACAAGTTATTGTCTTTTTGCAAACTATTTTCATGCTCTATATTTATATTATAACAAACAGAAAAAACACAAGTAGAATTTAGATTCTTATCAGTAAAAAATTATGTCCTTAGTTTACATCATTTTGAATTATGTACAAAACTGACGCTCCACTACTTCAATCTTGTTCTTGTTAGCAATGTAAATAGGTGTATTTAGCTATAACGTGCATATTTTGCAATATAAAGTTTGTTATTGCGGAAGTATAAATAAGTATTGTGCATATTAAGATTGCAAAATGTTTCTAAGCTGAAACATATAAATTATTGCTAAACACTAGAGTTGGGAACGGACATGATTTTTGAGACCCGTCCGTAACCGAACCCGTTTTCCTGTTTCCCCGAACCTGACCCGATCCCATTTTAAATCCAAAAAAAACAATCCAGTCCCGTAGTGTCACGGAAAATATGATACCCGAACCGGACCCCATCCCGTTTTAAATCAAAAATATATATTCTCGTATCATGAACGTATGACCTCCATCGGGTCACACCATTTATGAGTTCTGGTTGGAAGAAAATGTAACTTTCTATTCCCAAAAAGTACCGTGCACCCTAGAGAACTGATTAAATTATACAAATATCAATATGTTTTTATTTTGGCATATTATCCAAACCGAACCCGACAATTTAAATCCCGAACCCGACACGAATCCCATTTGAAATATATTGTGCCCGAACGCGAAAATTTCGGGTTCGGGACGGGATATCCCGTTTCCATCTCTAGTAAACACACACACCCATTCCACTGAACAAGATAAGTACACAGTACACATAACACAAAATGCACTTATTGTTAGTAATTTCATTTAAATACATGTAGCAACGATAATAAATACTTGAATGCGTATTTGAATAGATATGTGGATAAGAATAACGGAGAATATTTACATGCTTATGTAAATGATATAGCTGTGGTATGTCGCATAACAATAATGGTATGTTGGCCAAGACGGCACTTAAGTTGATTACAGGACAAAAGTATGGTTTGGTTGTTTGCTATAAATAGCTTCGACATCAAATCAACTTAGAACTCACCCACCCTACGGAATTACACCTCGAAAAACTGTTATTATGTTCCCACTGCCATTTCAGTTGGAAATAATAATAAATGACAATAAATACATGCCTGCACTGTTATAGAATACTTTAACGATCATCTATGTTTGTTCACCACCATATTCAAGCAGTCTTTGTATTATTGCAACAACACAGCACTTTAACACTCCTATTACCCCATGCATCCATGCACATAATACTCCTATAGATACCCCTAGTTCCACTATGCCAACAAATAAACAGAATAAAAGTAGTGTAACAAATGTAAACAGCGTGGTTTGGTTGGCGAAACTATGTGCATTAGTATTTCGGCGAGTTTTGCTTTCTACGGCTTGTACGTGTATTCTGATGTGAATGTATGTAGGTACTAGTATATAGGTAGTGGTGGAGTTAACGGACTGAGATAGGCATAAGAGTGTAGAAGAGAGAGTGAGCGTAAAGCAGGAGGTGGAGGGCCGTGGTGAATGTGACAGATATAGAAATCGTCAGCTTGGTTGTTAAATGTATTTATTATTATGTGAATAGGGCATGAGCACGACTTAAGTTAAATGTAATGTGACACTGAGAAAATCATCGGTTTTAATGTAGCTCACGCCTAGGCAGTTATGAAAGTGGTATGGCAATTTCCTCGGCTGTCACCTCCGTCTGAAACGAGTCCACTGTGAGTTGGGCTCAGCGGGCTACACACAAATACTAGGAGTAAATATATCCCCTGTAGTGGAAACGGGAGTCGCAGTCGCATCGCATCGCACAAGCACGAAAAGACCTAAACTCCAGTTTACTTTCGACTTTCAACACAGTAGTCAAGTCAAGTCGACTCTGTTATTACCACCAGGACGATGTTGGCTTTGACTCACAATCAGACTCTATGTTGAATGTTGGCATGCTACGATGCTCGCCTCTTTTGTCGCATCAACTTGATGGTCTTCGCGTCTCCGGTGAATGGCTGTAATGCCCCTCAATATGGTGCTATTAGGAATTGAATGGTTCTCTCAGCAAAAGCCTTTTCTTTTTTACCATTGTCCCGCACAACCATCCCACACTACGTTGTGCCTTCCACTTTCCCATCAATCCCTATATACCTTACTTATACAAAAATAGGCTAAAGAACTCTACTACCTAAAAATAAGTATATACCACGAAAAATTCTGTGAACTGCGATAATACACATGTTTGGAGAGGAAAAATACTCGGAATACACACGCTACACATAGGCATACTACAAGCATCATCCACTAATGTCAATGCTAGTGTAGTAAAAACCATAGAAAGATGTAGCATGCCAAAAGAGTCTAAAGCAGAGCAGTAAAGCAAGCAAAGCAAGTATTGATTTCCCATTGACACACGATTAGTTGATTACTCTCTGAGAATACATACACTTTCCGAGTCAGTAGATATATGTCTTGCTGTATCCCAGCTTATATGCACTACCAGATAAGTATAATACATTTTACACACAGACACACGCGGAGAGCTACACTCACACTAATACTACTACATACTGCTCGCGCTATTACCACCAACCACGTAAAGATATCTCCAATAAAATTGTTACGAGTGAAATGGACAGATGGATATGGATAAACGTACTCTTAGGACTTTGATACACACAAAAGGTTACACGGAATTGATCAGACAGCATGTTACCTCTTGACGCGTGCGTTTACCACAAGGATCAAATCAATACGATAGATATCTCTTCTTTTCAATAAACTTGAACTATCTTTTTCCTTTCCGGACTATTTTACCTCACAATCTTCCAGCCACAAACGCATAACCTCCCTCATTTTCCTCTTTAATTTAAATTGGCCCTCACGGTGAATATTTGCAAGTATATTATACATGCAATCATATAATCAGAATCTATAATTATTATTACTGTGCATGGAGTAGGTATTAAATTTCTATTACCATCGCTTACTATCTCTGAATAGAGATACTATGGGTATTTAGCCAAGCTTCATTTTAATTATAGGAGTATCAAAGTTTGTTAAAGGTTCGTATAGCCATTAAATTCCCAATTAGTTTCATTTACGTCCTTAAAAGGAAAAAATGGAAAAATAAATAACCATTGGTTGGTTGCAATATGTTTCCCCCGACTATTGGTTTAGATTTCAGGATGCAATCGTTCAGTACTACAGATATAGCACTACTAGTGGTTCTATCGACAGTTTGGAATCGGACACATATATTTGTATTAGTGGGCAGACTTTATCTGTAAACACGAAGTTGACGTGCATACGAAGTAGAAAAATGTAGTTGTTTGGGGTTGTGTGCCAAAGCTGAAGTAGTGTATTTGTGCGAGGTGGTTGAGAGCTGGTGGTGTTGGATGAGACAGAATGTTGGAGAGAGAGAGAGGATTTGAGATGAGGCTGGGAAGAAAGTGAGAGAGACAGACGGGGAGATAGATAGGAGTAATGGTTACAGTAATAGGGCCCAGTCGGCTTGGCTCAAGTTGACTCTCGTCGATTCGGCGGATGCTCCCAATGGCAAATGGATCGTTAGAGATTGTCCATATGTTCCATCCCATCAGCTACATAAATGTCAGTCCCTCCATAAATATACACTTGACTGCACACTCTCCATCCTATAACCATCTATTTTCAATTTCAATTTTCTTCTACGTACAACTGTCTACTTCCTTTGTGACTAGTAACTGTCTGGGAGTACCTTCCCAGTCGTTTTTATATGCAAATACCGAGGTTTTCCCATAACCATGACATAGGCCGTATGTTATTCCCTCGGCCGGCAAGCTAAGTATCAATAGAAACGAAAGTATAATACAGTTATCGTATATTTTTTATGACATTATAGATTCCTCATTCTTTCATGAGAGGCGCCCGTAGTGAAAATGGAAGCAAGAGATGTAAGTAATATCCAGACTTGACTGTCTCATCCCATCTTAGCAGCAGAGAAAGAGCTAACCCTTTTCAATCTCCTTTTGATATAAATTGCATATTAAGTGAAGCGAGCTACTCTGTTCACTCATCCAGACCTGAGCAACAACTTTAATCACATGCAAATCCTTCCCTCCCAGATATTATTACCTATAACTACTATTACATAATGTCTCCCATGTATTTATGTAGGTACATACAGTGCATACTCCATACTGTGCATACCTATACCTAACTCATAACATAATATCACATATACTTACATACTTACATACATCCATGCAGCACTTGCTTAGCTCATCCAACTTTTCCTGAACGTAACAACGTGAAATACATTTAGGTAGCACTTACATTCTACTCCGTGTATGTAATATCTTAAGGAGCTACACTACACTCAAGTAATGTGAAAAAGATTATCTTCCCAAGATGAAAGTAAATATCTGTAAGGAAATCGTGAAGAAAGTTTTGCCATTGGCACTGAATAAAATGCTAACATTCTACTCACAATGCGCTTATATTATGTTCCTAAAATTAGATACTCCTAATATTATTTTTTTGGAATGCAGGGATCGTACAAAGATTCGGTGCATGAATATTTTGTAAAGAACTACAATATAGGAAATACGAAGACAGCAGGTATTGAAAATGGAGTCAAAAGAATTCCGACGCTGTTTCTGCACTGCAGGCATTATGTTTCTACTCTGCAGTGTGTGCTGGTAAAACTAAAGCAGTAAAATCAGAGTGATGATATAAAAAAGAAATAAGGGCAGGGAAAAATGTGTAGCTGTTTATATAGAGAGCGGAAGAAGTTGGCCTTTCATTGCAGGAAAGTGTAGGAAGCAAATGCATTAGATCAGCTCAAGGGAGACGAGGAGTTCATGCGTATCAAAATGAAAGAGAGAGTGGGAGATGTGATCCAGACACTAATGAAATTAAAAATGGAAGGAGGAACAGAGGAAAAGAAAAGAGTCGACTAAACTATGCTCGACAGAAAGAGAAGGAAAGAAGAAATCAGTGGGGGAAAAGCTTTTCGGGTAACACCTCCAGGGTCGATTTCCGAGATGTGCAGCTCTCACCACAAGAAGTCCGTAATTGGAGGAGCATCAGCCTGTAAATGGCAGGAGTTAGCGTAAGTAAGCAAGGCAACTACCTACCAACTACTACCAATACCATATTAGACTCAATGTACACTCACTCACCTACCTCCTACACCTAACCCAACCAAACCCACCACTTCCAAACTACACGTCTAGTTACTTACTACATACAAACCATATCCTAATAACATCTTTGTATAAATAGCACTGCATATTACACCAGCAGCACTGCCACCAACAAAATATAGAGCTGATCCACAGCACATAGCATTCCAACTGAAATATGTATGTGGTGTTACTAACAATCTTAAAAAGAAATCGATATGGGAGTCAAGGAAAGCAAAGGAAAGGAAACTAGCCGGGAAAACTGGTAGTGTAGTAGTAAAAGTAAAAGGGAGAGGAGGGGACCAACATATATAACACTTATATTGTTACAAGATTTATATTACAACACTTTTCTACTACTACTACTACAACTCCAGAACTTTTCCAGCTACAGATTCCACTATAACACTCTCAACTATATGCAACATAGCGTACACACACTTTGGTTCTTTAGATGCTCTTTCTGCCTTTACTACAAGTAAAACGTAACGAAAACGAAACCAAAGAGTGTGTAGAGTGTAGAGGATCTTTAGATACAAGAGTCGAGTATTGTCGACTGGTGTAGTCATAACAGTGAAAGCAGTGCAACCAAAAGGCAAGCTTTTCTCGTCGATCCTTTTCTCTTGTGAAAAAGCGGCTCTATGAAATCCTATAGGGAAAGGAAGTGAACCACTCACTCAGTCACTTTTCCCGACCCCATGTTACTACACTCGTTCCAGCAACCATCAAACATGTTCTCAGCTCACACCTCACACGCCTTGCTCCTTCACCAGAAACTTTTTTTCGCCACCAGCCACGGCCATTACGACTCCCATTATACGACTACCCACATACACACACTACACATATACACTTACACACACAAGACATAGACATACATCTATCTTTCTCCCTTTCTCCAACACACTACCAACACTACTTGTATTTATATTGCGATGTGAACGACGAGCTCTTCATTCTCCATCCTCACACTCAACTTACTCCTCCACTCTACCAGCTATCCCTAACTAAATCTCTCCCATTCCCATTCTACAGACACACGCAGTACACACAACACACAACGGCATGCCATCTGAAAGAATCCATGTGTGTTCCCTACACTTACAATTTAAGTATTATTTTCCTATAACAGTCTTACACTTAAACCCCATCATGATGGAGTCGAGCCAGAAAAACATAGTAGTCCTAGAACTAGTACGAGATCCTTCGTACAACCGC
Organism: Pogonognathellus longicornis; assembly: GCA_034694085.1. Lineage (NCBI taxonomy): Eukaryota > Metazoa > Arthropoda > Collembola > Entomobryomorpha > Tomoceridae > Pogonognathellus > Pogonognathellus longicornis. The sequence goes on from JAQFYB010001834.1 coordinate 10,559, forward strand.
TTTTCCTTTCCCCTCATGGCTCTATGACATGAACGACATGAATGACATGACGGTGTTGAAATCCTATGGTGAGATATAAACACACACACGTGGGCAGACGAACAAGTTTTCTATTTATACTCAACCCTATACTTATACTCACACTCCATGTTGTTATATCTAAATATACACCTCGACAAAAAAGAAGGTCTTAAGGAAGACTCTATACAGAACGAGTCCACCTTCTCATCCTATCCCCTCATAGCAACTCTATTCGGGTGTATAGTAAATACTAACTGTCCTGACTCTACTGACTCTATCTCAAATCAATCCCTTCCTTTCCTTTACTTTCCCTCAACTTTTCGGATAACCTAATTCACCCTCTCTCTATCTCTCTCTCTTTCGATCCATCCTAAATAAACTGGATGGATGAGTAACGATATGTGAGTTACGTCTGTTTGGCACGATGCCTCTCTATCATCCTCCCTTGTCTCCCGTGCTAATTCTAATACAAGTACATTACTTTTAGGCAGGTTACACTTCAGATGTATTTAATGTACCTACTGCTTGTGTATATAAACTTCCTATACACATACCACTCACATGACACAACATACCTACTCCACTTTACAATATCTATTTACTTTGTACATTACACTGTCACACAATATACACCAAGTATTATCTCCACACTGACATATTGTCTATCCACAGCTTAGGATGTGTATTTAAGTCTGTAGTTATATCTGTGCCAAAGTATTATAACACGATGGTATTATAAACTGAGGCTTCTAACGAGAGTAGTATAGTGAGTAAGAGCATTAGTTGTGCAGACTACAATAAAGAATGTAACCAAGGAAGGAATGTCTCATCTTTTCATCCACTAAGCTCTCTGGCAGTCTCAGAGTCTCTGGTCTCATTTCGTTTCACTCTCACAGAGCCCCTCGTATCTTTCTATTTATCTTGCCCCTGTCTCCTATCTATCTAATCTAACCTCTTCTTGGCATCCAGCACTCTAATTGATTCCAATTATACAGGCAACAAAATCCTCATCAGACTATACACACCATCATTCATCCTCTCCCGTCCCGTTCGATGTCTTGTCTACACACAGCCAAAACAGCGACTGAGAGAGCCACAGAAGAGACTTGATAACTCCCCTCACAAGAGTCGTGCCGACATTTGTTATTTATATTACCACCATACTCCTCTCTTCACTACATGACCCTAATAAAACAGCCGAGCAGCAATCCGACTTACACTTTAACCAACTGCTTTGCAAGCACAACACTGTTGCTACTACCCATCCTTGTGTGTATCAAATAAGAACATAATGGACCAAGTGTATCAAACCGATAAAAATCCCAACTCGCCAACTCATCTATCAAAACAACCTCTTCTCTCCATTCTCCGTGTTCCTCAACCACAAACAAACAAGACACTGAATGTCGCACATGGAAAGAAAGTCTGAAGTGTAAACACATGGAAGAGTATCCTCCTTTATCAACGAAAATGTTCATTAAATAACATGTATTAAAGAATTGTGTGGGATTATCTTGGCAGTAAGGAAACATAAAACTCAACTGGTTGAGATCAGCCCATGTAAAAATCCGTAGATTAGTTGTACATATTATATTAGCAGTGTAGGATAAACAAGCAGGAGAAATAAAACTGTGTGGAGTAAATGAAATGTTTTACAACACTCTGTGTGTGTCTTCTTTTCATTATAAATTACAAAGGCAGTTTATGCATAAAGAAGTAAATGTAAGAGCAGTTGTGTCTACAAATAGATAGGTAGGAATTCTCAGAGTGATTGTAATTGTGAGCCCCTATAGAAAGGAATAGTTTGTTTGCATTCTAGTAAATGAACAACGTGGGAAATACTCGTAGACAAAACATGTGTACCTAGTTGTTCATGCGTGATATACCAATCGTAGTATCGTCACTCGGCACTCCCACCTCTCCGTCCTAATCCTCGTCTCATGTTAGCAAAACCATTATCCACTAACACTGATATACTAATATGCAATACGTACTAGTACTGGCTACATACATTATTTTCATTAAACGTACTTTGTACATATTGATTTAGTTTAATGTAATTTAATTACACGAAAAAATGCAAATGAATTGAACAAGAAGTTAAAATACACAAAGTAAATACTTAGGTTGTAAAAAAGTTAAATAACTTATCATACCAGTATTTGTATGTGCAAGATATTTATTTCTAGTGTAGTTCTCTGTCGCTGTGTGAATGTCGGAACATAGATAAAAGAGTGTTAGTAGAGTTAAGATAGAAAAAGTATCTTTGGTTATGGAGTTTCTTTCCCTGGCCTGGTTGGGTTGCATGCAAACATTCTACATGCCCTTTTATCCAGGATGATTAACTGAATAACTGGCATGAGCTCACGGAGTGAATAATGTAATATAGTGATAGGATTGATACTCTTAGTGATACGACTACGAGCAATTCCTTGGCTCCCTCCCTTTGCATTTACTCCCTTATACTATGTTCGTACTACTACACAATTACCTAAAAAGTGGCATCTGACATTTACCAATCCGATTCCCACATTCCCTAATTGTAGAGAAACTTAATCTAATTCCAGAGATCCATCTATAAAGAAATTGGAAATGGATATGCTCACGTCAAAGTGGTATATCCCTAGCTCACGCTAACATACGGATAAATGACCTTATCTCGGAGAAAGTAAGAGCAGACACTAATGCATTTTTACCAATTCTATTATCTGGGAAATCATTGCTACCGTAACCGTCTCTTCTCCCTTCAACCAAAGTACATCCTCAGCTCAAACAGCATACAGCGATAGAGTGCAATACAATCAAATTCGATCCTATTGCCCAAACCGCAGCCAGGAGCTCGCCAAACCAAACCGAGCCACCCTACTACTTACTTCTACAACTAACAGTAACAGTGCTCGGCTCATGCAATCCAATTGAGTTACTTATTTCCTCCTCTTCAACTCGTGTGATGTGAACAGCAAATGCGAACCAACAGAGAGTTACACGAAAATAAAATAAAGTTAGAGTTAGAACAGAAATCATGGTCCGGAAAATTTAGGCTGGGAGCATAGCCATACTCATACGCTACATACCTAACCTAAACCTAACTGACACACGCTCTACCGTAAAAGCTACACCAAAACCCAAAACTACCAAAAATTCAATTCTATCACTTTTACATCCCCATCTGATTCAATACCGCGCTCATACTCTCTATCCTTCTAAATATAACACTGCATTCTCTTATAGCTCAACCATACACTACACCTACATATTATCTTAATACGTGTAGTATATCACTAAAGTTTTTTAAGCAACGGGCAAGAAAGTAAATAGTCAAGCCGCAGCATTGCATTGTAGCATTGTAGTAGTAATCAGATGGTTCAGGTATTGAATGTATGCACTAAATGGCAAACCGAAATAAAATCAATAAAACCCTTGTAGTGTCTTCACTTTGCTCGACTTGATTTGGCGATGTCACTGAAAACTCAGGACAATTTAAAGAACCAAATTTCCTTATTGGACAGAAAGTAATAGTAGTCAAGTGAACTTGAATGAAACACAACGACTTTCCGTGTTTCGTGTCACAAGCAAGGAAAACAGAAAATCGACAGCACAGCAGTATGAAACAAGGAATAAATAGGCGCAGCTATAACATTACCTATTAGAAACAAGTTAGCACACTGTAGATTAAACATAGAAATAATAGCCATGTAGAATTGTGTAGCAGAGCATTACCATAAATACGAATTGATATATCCGAGTGATAATAAATAGGAAAGAATGTTTGCATGTAGTTGGCCATGTTCACGTTAAATACATTATATGCCTTCCTTTGTAACGAGATGGGCAGATATAAATACTAGTTGGGTAAAAAGTTTAGTTGTACGTGTAGTGTGCTGTGTTCTAGTAGCTTGTGGTGAGGCATAAATAATAGAAAATTGTATGGCCACTGTTGACTGCATGTAACGTAACTATGTATATAGCGTTGAATGCTGTTAGTTGAAATATGTAGTTAAGTTATGGCAAGCTAAAGTTGAAGTCTAAAAGTAAGCTGACTACGTCTCTCTCTCTGCTAAGCAATTCAATAGAGTTCAATCCAATCTACTCAATCCAATTGGATTCCAACCAGCTCAATTCAATAATAGGCTTGACATGGTGAAGAAATAAACCTGTACATTAAAGTCATACATAAAATATTGAGTTCCCTGTCTAACAGTCATGCTCTTGCCTAGGGAATGTCATAGCACCACACTCTATACATGTGCAACTACCACTATCAACTATTCAATTCACTCTGCCTTATATTGGTGAATTGGTGTGTAATGTTAACTCAGTAGGTACACAATAAATATATAGAGGTAAAAAGAAGAGACATACAAATACACCTACGTGTGTTATTCCATGCACTTTGCTGACAATGCTTCTACTACTACACTACAGTGCTATAGTTGTATGTAAACCAATAAAGTCGTGGCGCAGGAGTTGTATAGCAGTTGTAAATGTAGGTAGCTTTGTTAAGCTAAGGTTTGTAGAAGAAGCTTTCCTTTCCCGAGTATTTATACCACATTTATTGTATAGCATATGATAGTTGAACGTAGTGGTATTAGTATTTGTAGTATAAGAGCTGGAAATAAAAGGCAGTCAAGTATTTTGCTCAAAATCATGTCATAACGACATACTAGACTCGTAATAAAAGCAGGAGCTAACAACAGGAGCAAGAGGGAATCGATTTGCTCTTTTCTTCACCTTTGCAGTCTAGCAGGAGCTTAGACATTGCAATTGCCTTCCTGCCTTTCTCAGATGTTGCTTAGCTCGCGTTTTTCCTTTAACCATTGCACTTGACTTGACAAGGATGACCGAGTACGGTTCTAATCTAAGGAAACCTCGAACAAACCATAACCTCTGTAAAGTAAATGCCATGCCATGCCAAAGCAATACCACGATTGTCTATCCTCCTCCTACCATAGCACACTATCAGCACACTATACAAGCACAGCCACTGTATTAGTCTACCCCTCCTTTGATTCAATCAGCAAGAGACCAACTACGACTTCAATCACCACACATCATACTAAACTGCTATACATATCAAACTTATACTTCTTCCCACTAATACGCCTCACTCCACATATAGCCCAAGATATCGTGTATGGCAAATTGAAATTGACTTTACTACTTAAATTAACTATTTACGATAAATACCATGGTAAACCATTACATTCTTTCTTGGAATCCACTGACTTAGACATGACATAATAATATCATGTGTCTATACCGCACCTTAGAATCACATTTCCTCTTACAATCCCAACTCCTACGAATAATGCAATTCAACATTTATATTCCTGATACATCTAACACAATAATTGTCTACGAACCAACTCTTGTGTGCCTACCAGTAATTTGCTTTAAATATTTATTGCTGTCTGTGAGTAATACAGATTGTCAATATTCCTTCTTCCCTTCCTTTTCCTTTTACTAAATAAAGTGCTTTGTACCTATTCAGACTTGATTCGTTGAAATGTATTAATAAATATTGTGGTTTTTTTATTTTAGAAGTCCTGTACAACCACAAATAGATTATAAATAGGTACCATGTAAATATATGTGCAATATGCATAGGTATTGTGTATTATGAGTGTATTGGTATACTGTATATCTAAGAGGTACTTATAAAATACTTTAACTCATTTTTATACACACGCAGGATTTTCATTGTATTTGCCTACACGGGCATGGTTTTCATAGTGCAATAAATAAGTAGCTGCAATCTAAACAAGACTGAAAGAAGCCTTTGTGATTTGTAGGAAAGTTGTCAACTTCACCTGGCATGTATGCCGATCTCACGAATCCATTTACTGCGTCCACATTTGCATTAGAATGACTTCGTGTTGAGAATAAGTATGCTATAATATTATTCTGCATGTAATCACAAGGTATGATAAATCTAGAAATTTACGTGTATGGATAATACGTGGTATTAGCTAAGCGTGCACAATACAAAGTAGTAGGTAGAGTAATCCATTATATCTGTATAATGGATTTTAGCACATAGTTGGATGAGTTTGTGTAGTGGAAGTAGTGTGTTTGTAGCAGCATAGCATGGAGTGTAATAGTAGTGTAGAAATAGTAATACGTAGACAATGGCAGGCAAGACCACTCATTGTCAGTTAAACCAAGCAGTCAACCAAACATAAACGTGCTGACAAGACCATTTTCCCTGGTGGCTAGCATCACATCGGCAGAGTGTAATACAAAGTGTACATGCCACCTACTACTAGAATATCAACCCGTAAACATAAACAAACAGCAGACACATAACACTAACTGAGCCAAGAGAGCCAGTGGAGCGAGCTGTAGAATTTGTAGACGTAGCACACGGAGCGAGCGAGCGGCGAGACGAGATTTCAAGTGTAACAAAGCGAAAGGAAGCTCCTTCCCTAATGTATCTCTATATTCAGTCTCTCTCTCTCTAACTCCTCCAATTTTGACACTAGTAACTACCAACTACCAACTTGAGTTCTATAATGCATGTCAAATGTACACTTATCTACTTACACTCACTACTACTGCTATTAGCAAACTAGCCAGACAGACAGGACATACACCAATACAAAACACAAACATCCATCCATACAGATATTGCACGTTGTAGCTACCACACCACACCAGACACGACTACAACTCCAAATCCCAAATCCTGAATGAATTGAAAGGAATATGGGAAGGGAAGGTGAGACTGAGATTTTGTCTCAACTAATTCAAGTCTGTTCTCTCGTAACTAGGAGCAGAATACAACGAGGGATGGAAATCACTCGTGCATTCACTCTCTTCACACTTGAGCTACTTCTGTGGCATTCTCTTCTCTTATTCTCTCATTATTCCCACTGTATTATGCCAAAAGCGTAGATTTCAACAAGAGTGTGTAGTGTGTGCTCTTGAATACATTCGCACCGTATTACCCACGTTACATTTACCAAACTCAAATGTAGTTGTCGTAGAACTACAACCTAGTTCTGAATCTGACTCCAGTCTGAGTCCATTACATTTCACTCCTGCTAATAATTATGACTCACCGTCAGAGAGCACATATCTGTTTTATGGCACTATGCTATGCTCAATTCACCTGAATATCCACAACACACGAACGTGGTTAACTCGCACAAGAGTTTTCCACAATGCATTGTAGTGCGTGGCAAACACAATGAGACAGATGCTGATACAAATAAATTAATATTGTACAAAGCTAGTGAAATAAATAATTCAAAATGCTTTATTGTTACCTGTTTGTGCATTTCCACATTAAGGCCATAGGACATCTCGTAGTACTGTCAAAAACAATAAAGAAACTCCATTATAACAAATTATTATTTGCAAGTCTGAAAGATTGCACGAAGCTCCAGCAGCATAAAATGACAATGGAAAAGCTCTAGTATACGTATAAGCATTACAAGGCATAGGCCAAGTGAAGTGATGTATAATGTGTAACTGTACAAGAGAAATGTGAGTATAAAGCTAAAGCAAGGAATAGAATTAGAGATGGAGAAAGCGGCCGAAAGGAAAGTTTGAGCTACATATTATACCGTACAGCATGCTACGTATAAAGTATCTGTATAATGCACTTATAACATATAGTAGTTCGATTAAAATGTACTTCATAATTGATATGATAACTGTCAGTGAATTGTGGTCATTAGGACAAAAGGGGACAAGGATTCATTAATTAATCAGGAGAGTTCCGCCACCACGGCGTAGCGCAATACACAAGAACGAACGAACAGTCTTTTGCTTGCACAAGACGGCAATAATAGAACCAACTGTGTAAACTGTAGAGGATACACAGAGTAGACTGAGTGAACTCTCGGTTGACTTGACTTTGGCTTTTACATACATTAGCATATACACATACATTACATAGTATAGCATGACATGGCCTGCGTGTTGGCGTGTGAATGAACAAGCCCATCTATACAACATGGTAATGAGAGGAGACAAGAAATTTCCATTGAGTCTATTATAAACTTACAAACATTACATGCACAGCCGACGCTCAAACATAATATCTATACAAGCGACACAATACACAATATTATACAGGCCAAGTCTTGGCTAACACCATCCAAAAGTAACTACTACTCACATACACACCAAACATTCACAAAACAAATATAAACAGAATAGACAAGTGAAAAGGAAACCAACTGAAGCCAAAAGCATTCAACGAGAAAGAAGGAGAGACAGTCGTCGTCGAGTACAAAACACACATTTATATTACACATACAGATATACACACAAACACATACGACTGCTGTCCATAACCGAAATACATTCATATTTAATAGGATGGTTGTGGGATGGCTCTTGGCTCCTTCCCCTCTCAGTTCACTGCTGATAAACACATAATACACAATATGTATTCTTATTACTCAAACATGTATGGCTTGAAACACGGAATACCTGAGACTAAACTGAATGTATGTAGCACTAAATACAGACACATAATATACATACCAACTATAACAAACATTTTACAATGTAGTAGTAGGTATTAGCTTAATATCGATGTAAACACATTTATAAGTAAACATGAGTAGGCTGGAGAAAATGGATCTACTTACCAACATATAATATGTCTACTATACAAATACTAATAATGGAATATAGTTGTATATATAGAACCTACGGAAAACCAAAGGAAATAGCAGGAGAAACATGCATAGAATTCATGGAGTACAACCTTTTTGCATTTTACATTGAATTGGATGTGCATTTTAAGTAGAAAGTCCAAGTCCGACAACGTAGGCTAATAGCAGTGCTGTATTAAAGAGAACAGGAGGTGGGTGTGTGTACCAACGTGCTCCAGTTAACTCAGGTAACTAAGTAAGAGTTTGACATGCAATACAATATTTAACAGATGATTTCATACCACAACAGTATAATAGAATACAAAACGAGTTAACCCAAACTATTATCCAGTCTCTACATTCCCTATTTAACATTGCCGTGCACGCATTAACATACTAACGCCATTTATAGCACTAATGTCCTACACAACTTTATTGTATTCAATCAGTTACTACTCCAAACTACCTCTACTACCCAACAAAGACACAATCACTATATATTTATGCCAAATGACAAGATTACTACAGCCTGGAATACTAGAACACGTAAGTGCAGTCGCGTCACTTCTATCCCCAAAACAACCTCTCAATATTTTTATTGACAAAAAGAAAAAGTGCGCATTTTCTCTAACACGTTTAGTACCTGCACTACTTTCACAAGCCGAGAGATAGTACCGTTAATATATTTGCCACTTGCTTGTAAAGTGTTTGTCCGTTTCTCATCAATACATAAGTAGGTTAGGCTGCATCACAGGAAAAAGGCAAGGTTCTTTCCAGTTTTAATTACCTGAACGAAATAGTGGCTCACTGCGTGGTATTTCTACTTTCACTAAATATTAGCCAACTCTAGTATTAAAAGTCTTGCAACTGTTTATAAAACATTATGTGGAAAACAGTCAAGTGGCATAAGTAAATGTATGCGGAACGTCTTAAGTATTGTTCAGGAGCTAGTCTGATTATACAGCACTTAGCATGATTGAGCCCACTCTAAGCCTCGTAAATATTTCCAGCAAGATTTCGGGACATGGAACCACTTATCACTGAAAACCTGTTAACATGTATCTATGCTAGCTGCATAAAATATTTCTGAAGTGTATAAAGCATTTTATCAGCTGTGTAACAACATCATGTGCCCATAATAACATATTATCTACTTACTTTCCATATCTACACGTGTATACACAAATATAGCACACAAGTACATTCACATCGTTACTTCAACTCACAACTCTTACATACATACACAGCTATTTTATATTACACACAACATTTTACGTTTAACATATATATGGTAGGTACTCCATGTAAGCTGTTGATAAATAATTTATCGGTGCATTATGTAGCTGTTGTAGTAGCAGTATGTATTGCACTTGTATGAAATTCTTCCTCGTAGTACATTACATGCCTTGTAAATATAGCGTACAAATAATATACAACAACATATAAATACATACAAACCTCCTTCCGAGTATAAACACGGGGGAAAGCAATACAATAAAAACTGAATAAACTATAGGAAAGTTTATTCTGTGTACGTGCACTCGAGAATAATATATAAAGAAACATTGTTTGACAAATACTTTTCTGGAGAAAATTTTAAATGAGAACTGTCCAGAGAGTCTTTTCTTAAAAAGTCCAGAGACATCACAGAGCTTTAGTATTGGCTCACAAGAGATTACAGGATTTCCCTAAGCCTCCCTCCACTACTTTCTTTTACATAGAGTTCCAAACCAAATTCCACTAAATCCAACTTTCTCCTGATTCTCATTCTTATCCCATCCAATCGAACTTTTTCTTCGCTCTCTTTGCTTTACATTACATTCATTTTATTACAGTTTCTATGTATGCATGTGCATACTTCTTCCTTGTCACACAAGACACAGCTCCCACATAGATATACACTAGAACTACACTCTTTTCTGTATACACATCCCACTACACACACAATGGAAAGAAAGCAGAGCAGAAGAGCGAGAGATGCGCTAAGGAAGCAGGCAATCCCATACATCCAAAAGCCCAAGCCACCAACACACACGAACGACTCCACTCGGCTCAATTCTATTCCATTCAACTCTGAATTCCCCACTCGCGAGTACTTTACTTATTTTGACGTTATTCAAACCCTTGGCAAACCAAACAAAATATTCCGTCCTCTTTATTCTCTCAGGCTAAACTTATGGCTAAAACCAACAAACAGAATACAGAGCAATGTAATAGAATACATCACATTGCATATCTTCTCCTTTTGCATACCTAGTGCTCTGCTACCTATAGGCACTACTGCCATTCCACACATATAGTGGTGTATACCTTTCAAACAGAAAAGAATGTACACAGACAACACAAACACATCTGTAGTCGCTTTAGCTTTGCCTCCCTATTTGCTTTGGCGTTGAGCCTGCCCTGTTCTGGCTTGATTTGGCTTACTTTACTTTTACTGCGGGATGGAGACAAAGTTTACACAAGACAAACTTGGCTAAGCAAAGCTAAAACGTAATGTAAGCTAAAGCCTCACAATAATACGAGCACAGGCACTGCGGTAGACAAGAAGGAAGCTCTTATTATTATCCCTAGCAGCACAGTCCTTGTCTCTCTGTGTGTTTTTCTCCTCCATCCATAATATCAGTATACCTTTCTCTGTGTTGGTTATAGCTACACTATGCACTAGAGGAGTACCAGAACACAAGAACTATATTATATTGGTGTGGTGATGGAGTAGCAATATTCTTTGTAGACAGACGGAGAGACAGTCATCGTGTAGTTGGAACACACATAGCACACTAAGTAATATTCATCCATCCATGTATTCACTTTAATACTCTCATCTCATCTTGTCTGTCTTCCTTTTCGGTCGTGTCCTCTTGTTCTGTCGTCTCATCGCATATGAGTTTTACTTTTACTGCTCGTGTACATAAAATACCTATGATGTGTGTTCCCTAAGTGAAATGTATGCAAAGGCATATAATATTTCTTTGTGTACATAATAGAATACTGGTGGCACACGAGTGTTCAGCACTGTATCCATTCATTTACTACTCTACTTATATGTACTAGTACTACCCTACATAATAACTTCAAACTTACACCATTTTATATTGCATAAGTGCAGCCATACATACACACTCCTGACTCATCCAGTCAACTGTAAAATCCATATTCCCCTCGTCTGTTTTGTGTAAACATATACATATGCATGATACAAGCCAGAAAGACGACGCTTCTTTGGTTATACTGCTTGAGCACAGCATGGCTTAGCAAAATAAAATATGTTACTTTGTACCTCAAACTAAACATTTGCTAGAAGTTTGTGTGTGCATGTGTTATAGGCAAAGATAGAGAAGCTCAGTATAAAGGGCAAAGGAAAACAAAGCAAAGTCAAAACTCACCATTCATTTCTCTGCTATACGAGACACAAACACAGTCGTAATGTTACACATGCAGATAAGCTGGAAAAGGAAGCTAAAGCTAAACTAGTCATTCATGTGTGTGAGCATACGTCTGTGTGTAGGTAAGTAAGTAGCCGTGTACAATTCTGGTTCTGTTCTTGTTCTTCTGTGTAAACACCCAAGGTAATGGAAATGATTAGCATTAACAGCAGTTAGAACAACATGGAGCCCATCCCATTTGGATTTTATGTTCAGACAAGTGACTACCACGTATATCTGTGCATATAAGCAGAAGATAGTGTACTATAGTGCATAGCGCACTACAACTTTTCAGTCACATCAAATAACATAACATCATGCCAAAGTTCAGCTCAGTTTTCACTCAAATGACAAACTTTGCCTTCTGCATGTCTTGTTGCTTTGCTTATTTACACATAAAGCAAATTTGACACAATACTAGTTTTGCGCAGCCATGTAAATTTCCATTCATCTTGAAACAATGCTCTGTAGCTCCTGGTGTATGTAATAAACGAGAAAAAGCACATGTAATAATAAATAACCTTGTGTGTTAGTATAACTGTCGACTTACTCAGAAATATAAACTAACTGTACTTGACTTACAACTACTCTTGCTAGCATTCATTTATTGTTCATTACACTTGAATACAATACAAGTACAAATACGTGGGTAGTTTAGTCCAAACATACAACCTTTGTTATTTCATTTGGAATTAGCAGATCTACTGCATGGGTATACATTATTTGCATTTACAGTTGGTAATTTGTCACTCAGCAGCCATAAAGCAATAGTTGAACAGCACTGCTTGTCTGATACCCGTATAGCAATACAAACATCACAACGTGGTGAATACACAGCAAATATTTTCTGTTAACAATACAAGATACTGTTCGGAGATGTAGCAGAGGATAAGCATTCCGTGAAGAGTTTGGCGGTGTGGTATGGCACACAGTTGAGTTCAAGAGAATTGTGTTGTTTTAAGCGGATGGAAATGATGCCAAGAGCTATCACGCCGAGTGGCCTCCAAATCATTTATCTCATCACATTCATCCAATCCAATCCACATGCACATCAGATTATCAGCATCAACCCTGCAGGAATAACTGGCTCATTCTTCTGCATACATCATCGGCATCGGCTCTCTTGCACACAGACACAGATACAGTGGAAAGAGAGCGAACCCGCATGAATACATTCCAGATTCTCTGGAAGCATAGCAGAATGAGAGAAGGAGAAATGACAAAGGCTGTAGACACAGACACAGTCATCATGCCAAACCAACATTTATAAACATATTATTCAGGAGACGAGCTCTGAAGTAAAGACAGACAGACAAATAGCATTCATACATTCAAAGGTATTCCCATCGGCAGTCTTCGCTCTCTTCCCTTTTATTACTTACAATCATGCACTTATTTTTTATTCATCATTCTCGTCCCTTCTCCTATTACTCTTTCTCTTTCGCTCTCTCTCTCTCCATCTTCAAGCACAAAGCCTGAGTGAAGCATCATATAATCAAACGCTAAGTACATGAATACTGAACACTAACATGCCTCCTGACTTTACATACGGCATTTATAATCTCTATTTGTATTCATTAGACTAATACTACCATCAAAATACATACACAGCGTATAAAACCTAATTCTTTCTTGGAATCCCTTATTTTTATCTAACTACTGTAACTACACATAAACCTACCTACATACACTGCAAAGATATTCGATATGATTTATAACACAATAATATGGTGTCCAAATAAAATACAATGCTTCTAAATAAAGAATGTTACTAATAACAATGACAAATTCTTTTTTCCTTGCAAGAGTTAGTTTGAATATATTTATGCTTTTATGCAGAGAAAGAGTATGAGTTATAATACGATGCTTCTATCCACAGTCCATTTGCGTTAGTTCTATTCAATTTAATTCCAATCTTAATCAAACCCGGAGCCGCCTTGCACGAACAGCTATATAGGTATGCACAGAGCGTCTAAATATACGTATAGAGGCAGGCATGTACATTTCTACTTATTTTACACAGTTGCACAACAAGAGAAAACTATGTAAACGTTGTTCTTATAGGAAGTAGACCGCGTGTATAATGATTCCTCTTGAATCCAATTCACTTCAAAGCCAAAGCAAGCCATGAAGTATAGAATGTAGAAAGGCTGAGCAAAGTGCAAGGTAGAGGTTTAGCTTCTTTGGTTCATTAGACAGACGTAATGGGCTATAATCACAGCCATTCATTTCCCCATTGGACTCCTTTACAAGAGATCAGTCTTGCCGCCAACTGCCGACTACCAGCCTTTTAATTACCAATTTAAAATGCAAAAGTAAATTATTACTATCACAGCGAGAAAACATGGAAAGGACTCTCAACACTCGGAAAGTTTATTAGCTCTCGCTCTCCTCTTCTATCCACACTCATCTCATCTCTCTCTATTTACTGTTCCTGAAAGGATGATCGTGTTCTTCACGGCTCGAGAATTATCATCATTTTACTACAACCACACTTACACAACTTTAGCTATACCTATAGACCCTGCTATTCCTTCTATTGTATGTAATCGCTGTTCATTGCCAGTCGCTATTTATATTCTCACTTTACATACTACTACAAACACTGCTGCTCACCACCATTAGCTACTATCCTTAGTGAGTCAACTGGAACTGACTAAGCTTTGTGTTGCTATTATGGAGGAAAACAAATGCTCGAGAGTAAAAATAATGATGGCAGAACGTAAAAACGTATTGCAGTGCAGAAGAATTCAGAAAATACACTTAAAGATAATATGAATAATTCAACATGAAAAGTAGATGAGAATGAGTGTATCTGGGATCGTAAAAGCAGTGGCATATACACAGCAGTCATTTGCATCTGCTGAGGATTAGGATTAGATTACATATCACACACTAATACCAGTCAGTGAGATCAACATGCAATGCACACCATCATCAACCAACCAACCAACCATGCTACTCACACCACAAACCGCAAAGTGTAGGTGTTGCATACCATTACGCTGCATTCTCAACCGAATTAAACTCACTCCACTGTACAGACACACACAAATGAAAGCAACAACACAACACACAATGCAATGCATAGCAAGTAAACATAATACCACAGTTCACACTCACATAAACTAAACCCATGAGTATTAGACCTATACAAAATAGCATACACAGTTCATTGTGTGTGTGATGCACACGGGAATAGGTATAAATTGTACACCGGGAGAGTTGAGATAGAACCAGGCAAAAGGAGTGAGTCAGAGACTGCGGCTGCACTAGTGTTCCCAGTCTCTGGCCGCACCACACCACAACACACATCCCATCACACACACACGGAAATCCTATCTTTTCAATTTACTTACAATAGACTGATGTCGGTTGTATAAGCTAATGGAATGGAATGCTATGCCATCAAGTTATGTGAGCGAGGATGATATGCAATGCCATGGATCGTTTCTACTCAAAGCGATATAATGTGGGCAGCTCAAGCACAACTCTCGTATCTGTGTGCACATTGCACACACAGTCTCATTGTACTTCTGAACGGAGTGCTGTAGATTTTTAAAATACTGTGAGACGAGGCGTAGCAAGACGGTAATGCAATATGTCAGGAAAGCGTAGTAGTAGAAAAGAAAAATAATATCTAGTAGTCCCTCTACATATCTACTACCAGAAGAATAGTCGTTTAGAAAATACTGTGTGATAATTTACGGCTGAGTGCAAAGGAAGGCAACCGGAGAAGAAGAATGCAGATGCAAATGCAGATGGAATGTAGAATTGAGCCAAAAAGTATAAAAACTTGGATGTGTGATGTGATCTCAGTAAGTAAGTAATGTAATGGCAAGACGTAAGTCAGTAGTAAAAACAAGACTAGAAAATGGGTGGATATTATAGATGTATGTATAATTCTGTATATAGAATTGCCCGGCCAGGAGAGTCAGAGAAAGAAAAGAAGAAAAAATCTTCGGCTTTTGTAGTAGAACGAGAACTAAAAGTAGCACTGCCATTATATTACTACTTGGTTACATTAGTCTACTACTACATTATTACAAGCTTTGTGCGTACGCAGTACATTGAGCTACATGAGAAAGGTATGGGGTATTAAGGTATAAGGATATGGTGAAGTGGATATTATGTATCCGTGTGGCACGAAGAGAAAGAGTTGTGTGATGGTGTGTAGTTTTAGTGAAGTCAAGTGAGAACAGACTCGAACAAGGAACAAGACCGTCATTACCATTTCACTGGAGGATATTTTAGTAAGAGTCTTGGAATGAAAGAGAAGAGCTCAAGAGGGTCGCCTCACATCACATCACTTCAATTTACATCACATCCCACTGCACTACGTACTTAGACTTGTATTATAACACACATACATACTCTGATATACACACATGCACATTATACCACTACTAGTACCCTACTACTATTACCATTACTCCACTAAGCAAAAGAAAACGGGGAAAAACTTGACACAGTATTAGTATATTATAAAAGAAGAAGACACTCTTGGAATAACATGCGATGTAAGAAAAAACTCATCCTTGCTCGCATTGACATGACTTCGTTTTAAGGTTTCTTCGACTCTTTACTCAAGTCAAGTGAGGAGGAGAGGAAGAAGATGAGAAATATGTACGAGCTGATGGAAAAAAGCTCCAAAACTGCCGACTGTCACACATTTCCTGTGGCAGTTATCTTGTATTAACTTGGCAGAAAAGTTGTTGGCAAATGCTATACGACTGTCTATGTCTATAATCCGTATACCACAAACATGAACACTACTCCTCAACATCAACTATAGCCAATATGTACTTTTACACTGAAAAGAACAGATAAGCATTTCGTGCACTACTTGTCGTATTTGTGTTGTCACTAACTGTGCTCGCTGTGGTAGTAAAGACATGTAGACACATCACTACTACATCCACTCTTTTCACTAAACTTCTTTCTACATGCATTCAACAATCACAACCAGCACAACGTACATACATATTATTTGTACATACATAACTACCAGTATACACACAAAAAACAAATTCTTCTCGGTATTATATCTGTATTCCCTGTGCTACATCCCAGTCTATTCCCTCCACAATAATGTTAGTATACTTAAAGGAGCTACGCTTAATTTACAAAGCAAAAGCATCGAGACACGACATGCAGCATCGACGAGAGATTGGAATGTTGAATACTTTAGCTAATGTTACTAACTCCCACTTGAACATTCTAGTTTACACACTCCAGCTATATTATTATTATACTGTGACTAAGCTTTGTATTTACCAAAGTATCCTGTGTGAGTGTGAGTTTAAACTAATGTACATACATACAATGTAGTTATAAGCCAAAGCTCGTACATTTCCTCATCTTTTTTAAACATCTTTCGTCTTCTTTTATTTGCTTAGATTTTTTACATGTTGTAGTGAATAGTGTGCAGTGTATGCGTCTGTCTATGTCTATGCAGATCTATCTGTGTATTCATTCATTTTGAAATGCATTTTACTGGGAAGTTTATTGCTTATTTAGCTTAAGCTCAATTTAGCATCACGTCCCTAAACACAACTAAAGACTGCAATTTAAGCTGGCGTTTTTATCTGGAGAACATTTCCATCACCCTGTAAAGCTGTGCTAAGTAATCCGAGTTTTGTTCTTAACGATGCCAATCTAAACCAAAGGATGCCATAGCAAGTCAAGTCAAGAGCCAAATGGTTGATACTACTCACTGTAATGCTAATCTTTAGCTTAAACTCAAGTTGAAAACACTTTTTCTTCGTCACCGTAAAAAATTGCTCGACACTTGTATCGACTTGGGAGAGAAGGAGAGGAGAGGTTTATGTTGACTTGTTCTAAACTAAACTTAACTAAACTTAAACCTCAAAGTGATGTGATGTGACTTCCCTACTTAGTTTTTTCCCTGTCTCCAACACAAATATCAGCCCAATGTTTTGCAAAGCGGGCATCTCATCTCGTGGTGTAGAGTGGAAAGAATTTATCACACATACATATTTAGTCTTTGAACGCTTTTTCCTCGTGTTGAAGGAAAAGCGGAAAAGCTCATAAGATCACTGTTCCATGCATCCATGTGATACAGAAATATTTCTTTCTCAGCCAATATCCAATCCAAAACCAAACATTCTACCCGCTACTATATCACATTTTTTTATTCAAACGAATTCACATTCCGGATTGAAATTAATTAAATTTTCGACACAATTGCACTAATGTAAGGAAATTCAAAATTAAAAAATATTACTACCTAATCTTTCCGTTTTTGATTACCATGAGAAAAAATATTTACATAAGCGTATACAAGTATGTACAGGGTGTCTCATCTAAGTCTAATAGCAATAATACATGGGATATTTTCATTTGTCTTACAAATGTTCAATATGG
>JAQFYB010001835.1:0-28995 GCA_034694085.1 Pogonognathellus longicornis
TGTTCTAAACGAACCCGAATAGAAATTTGTTCTAAACGAACCCGAATAGAATTTGTTCTAAACGAACCCGAATAGAAATTTGTTCTAAACGAACCCGAATAGAATTTGTTCTAAACGAACCCGAATAGAAATTTGTTCTAAACGAACCCGAATAGAATTTGTTCTAAACGAACCCGAATAGAAATTTGTTCTAAACGAACCCGAATAGAATTTGTTCTAAACGAACCCGAATAGAATTTGTTCTAAACGAACCCGAATAGAAATTTGTTCTAAACGAACCCGAACACAAAAATCCTTTTCGGTCTCAACTTACATACTTAATTATTTAATCTCGAACCGAACAATTTGTTTTCTGCCCGAACCGAACAATAATTTTTTGCGCCCGAACCAAACACGAACATTATTTTCATAGGCGTGCCGAACCCGAACCGAACTCCAACACAAAAAAACCTGTTGGGTCGCACCTCTAACGTATATAACATACAAAGTCGTTAGTTTAAATACAAATAATGTGTCTAAAATGCATATAACTGGAACACGATTGTTAATTATGAACTTTGAGAGCGAAAGTCAACTGAAGTGGATTGTTTGGCGCTTGGAGTACATTTAAGTTGGTAATAATATTCGACAGAGTGTGAAGGAAGGAAAATGTAGAGACGCATTAGCTTTTATTAAAAAAAGAGTTTTTTGTGAAAGAGAAAGTTTTTTGTTCCCTGGGTGCACACACATAGAGTGCACTCTGTGCACTATAGGAAATAATTATGATGGTTTGTATTTGTGTAATGACATTGTTAGGATATAGGTATAAGATGTTGGTAGTCGTAAAAAGAGTTTGGGATATGGGAAACATATAGTAGGATGTAAGTGGCAATTCGAAGCTAATTCAGAATCGATCGAATGAAAAGAGCATTTGGAAGTGGAAACGTGGCATGTTCTTCTGAAATGGAAAGCTGGTTCTAATGCACTGAGCTGAACTGAAAGCTCATGTCGCTGAACTTTAGGAACCTTCAGTTGTCTAATCTAATAAATAAAATAGAGGAAGAGAGTACAACTGGCAAGCTTGTCTCTTGTGGCAAAATCATTCCAAATGTGCCTCAACACTGAGACTCACCCGTCGCCCCAGTCCACGTCTGTCTCCTTCATCTCTCCCTAATTGCGTGTATATCAGACAACCTGTGCAGCTCTGTGTAACTAATCCATCCGTTTCACAAAAGTCACGGCCAACCCACCAACACCGCCATCCTTCCACCTTCCCTCCATCAACAACCACCACCTCCAGTCCACCAACTCCATTAAACGCTATCGCCACAACTCTAATTATTACATTGAGATACACACTCTCAGTCTCCTCCGTCCAAACTCATTCTCAGCCCAAAGTCTTCCTTGTGTCTTCCACCAGACAACCATGCGAAACACATTGACGGCAGGGCGAAGGTCAATTTCTAAGCAACATCTTCCTTTTCTCAGCTCTCGACACTTTCACCAGCCGGAAGTCAGCAGCTCACCGCATCTGAAGAATGCTCAAACCCACCTCCATGCTACTCTGCGCCATTATTGGATCATATGAGTAAAAGTGCATTAAATCAACAAAATTCTCTCGTTACACGCGTGAAATTTTGCTGTTTTTTTGGTGATTTTTGCCCTTTGCTCAAATTTTACACGCTAGGCATGATAATAAGCACATTGCTATCTCATACTTTAAGTTTGCCCCTCCCCCCTCTCCGAAACCAACTCCTGGATACCCCTATGATACAAATTATATTTGTGCAAACATTGCGTAGGTACACTTAAGGATAAGCAGGTTTGTATAACTTTTCAGTTTCAGCTAGTGTTTTATGTTAGGGATATTTATTTGCGAGAATTAATTATGACTACCTATTACTTTTCAAGATTATTCCTGGTTTTAATTACATGCAATTGGAATCGCTCATTTTGGCAACAGGAGATGATGTTGGTTTGCAGAAGCTGGGACTACGTGGAAGTAAAAGTTGAGAGCAAATGAGTAAATGTTTGGAGTGTTGTCTCGATTTTGTTGCAAAAGCAATTATGCAGCTTATTTGTTGGATGTGAATTTGATTCCTGTGTGCTTATTAGAGTTTGAAAGAGTGGAATTGGCCTTGGAAGTTTTGAAGAGTAAGTGAGGGGAGGAAGTGGAGGAATATGTGTAGTGTGGAAGAGGAGTGAGTGGGTCGAAGGTAAATTCGGGTTGAGTTTGTGATAATTCGGTAGTAGCGGAGTGGAGTGAGTGGTGGAATTATATCCAAAATAGAAGTGAGTTGGGAAACAAGTTAGTTGAGCTACTACAAGTTCCTTTCCAGTTATGTCACGTGGAGTTGAGTTGACTGAATTCTAGTGACTCTATTGTTTTATTTTATTGCCCTCTCTTTTCCTCGGTTTCCTCAATTTCCTCTCCCCATGCAGCTGCCAACCAGCAACACACAACTCGGCTCTTCACTCACTCACACAAATCAGCCATTTCTACGACTCAAACTTTCTTACAGCTCTCCCCTGTCTTGACTTGTGACTTTGGCCAAGTCAACTCTCAAACTATTCTCCAGTAGCTAACCATTTCGTCTTTCAGTTCCCACACTATAATACACACGTCTTATAATACATAGCTCCTAACTCATACTTTACACTTTATTTGTCTTTGTACTCCACTTTCTTCTCCACTTGCTCTCATTGTCAGTTCACGCTATTACACATAATGAGAATTCGAGTGAGGGCACTGAGGGCACACACAGCCAGTCCAAACACGGGCACGGAAACCGTCCACGCGCTACATATCCCCGTCTCAAAAATTTCACAGCTTCCCACTTCTGACACTCCTCAGTCCTCACTGCAAAGAGTTCTCTCTCCACTGTCGTCATATCCGTGTTTTACGGGTTATAAGTATCCGAAAATACTTTATGGAATTAATTTCATGTCGATCTAATTGTTTATCTGGTGTCAGTCTTTGCATTCTGTGTGTTCACTGTCCGTTTTTCATAATTGAAGATAGCTAACATAACAGGTCACCAGTTAGATACCTAGTTATTGTACATTTTGAATTCAAGACCCTATGTCGGAGTTGGAAATTCTGTTTTTGGTGCCCTGCGGGGCACCAAATTTGCCTCTAAATGCGGGATTTTCATCCCAAAAATCGAAAAAAGGGCCATTTTGCGAGGTTTAGCGGGGTTTTGATCAAAAAAGCCGTGGTTCCCCGGAGCACCACAGGTGCCCTCCGGGGGTTAGACCCCCGCATTTTTTCCAACCCCGCCCTTTGTGCTGCAATATTGCTCTAATGTTGGTCTGAGACAAACCAACTTCTTATCTGTACTGTTGACCTAACCATTGTAAGATAGGGACGTATAACGTCACACCGACACCATGACAGAAAGATGCATGAACTTCCAACTATTAGTACAAATATTAACGAACTGAAAAGATTTCCCATTGAAGCAGCAGAGCCGGCCGAGTTGCTATTTTGTTTGCCCGTCAATATTATCCTCCAAAGCATAATTACGCCAAAAACCAAAGGAATACGGGCAGCTAAAATTAGTGTGCTTGGTTTCCACAGCTTTTCTTGAAGCAGCAGGGACTAATCCCTACTACATAACAAACAAAATAAGAAATAATATGAATTCACTGCCTGACTGCTTCGCCTTGAATGACAGTTAAAAGCTGAGCAGGGAAATGACTCATGAACCAGGCAAGACCTCGTCTCAAAGTTTGAGAGAGTCAATTTAGAAATGAAAATGAACGAACAACAGTGCAAGAACGTACTCAGCTAATTTCCTTTGCTTCACTCTTACACGTTACGAAATGTAACAATTAGCTCATTGCATTTCTTATTTGTAGGTATATATACATAATATATACAAATATATAAAGAATATTATAAAGAATATAAAGAGTATATTATTTCTATTTATTCTTTGAATTGTCTAAATGTATCTTTCAATCTTAGACCATCAATCACTGTCCGCCTTCAGAAAAGAGATGAGACCAAGAAAAATGCTCAACCGAGTCTAATTGATTCTGATTGTATTGATTGGATGTCCTGAAGCCAAACATTGAAGCGATTTTTCGCAAAGAAATTTATTTTCTAAACTAATCACTAAACAGACACACACAATTAAGGTGAGTAGATGTTCTTGCACGTGTGACGTGAGGGAAAAGTGGATATATAATACCACCAAAAGATGTATACATAATAAATGGATACAATGTACAAGGAAAGAAGCAAAGTAAATGTTTAATTCACCTTGCTTTTGCCGGTAGCTGCATGTGCAGTAAATATATAGTGAAAGTAAATGCTGAGTGCTACTATTCATTTCTAGCAACTCGTTTTACTTTAGTTTTGTATGAGTCTACCTGAATTTCATAGCATTGCTTGTTGTATGTGCCTTGGGTCGGAGATGGAGTCGGGATATTGAAATTAATAGACATAGGACCACAGCATGAAGCATTTGATACATTATTTGGCACACTTTAGACTTTAACTTTCCCTTGTGTGCTTTGTCTACGCTGCCTTTGTCAGACAACATCATGAATAGCTCCTTTTGTATATGAAGATGTGATGCGTTTAATATTTGACATTTCCTTCAACCAGTCTCATTCTAATTCATTAAATCCGTCATCCCAACAAACACAACGCTGCTAATTACTGTGTAACTATTAAGCTGGTGTATCAGCTCTAAAGTTAATGAGATTTATGAATAGTAAACAATCCAGCAACACACTGCAGCTTCCAAGAGGTTCGTATCATACACGGGTGGATTACACTAGTCGGAGTCTTGCTCCAACTCAGGCCCTGCACCTTTCAACGAATCTTCTAACAAGGTTACTTGGTTGACTGGTACTCACACGGAAGTCTCCACTGTTTAGATGCCCGAGCAAATAATTATAATGATCACCAAGGGATAAGGGAACTGAAGGCACAAGGCTGACGTAAAATACAATAGGGAAAATACAAAATGTAATTTTAGTGCTGTGTTTTACGTTATGGCATTGTACAGCATGGGTTCTAGTTCTACTACGGAAAGGAGAGTCATTGAGAAACGTTAGCTGGAGAGAGGCAGGCTGGAGAGGAAATATAATAAAAGGAGAAAAAGGACAGGTAGTGTTTGTGCATTGGGAGAAATAAAGTGAGGGTGATGGTTAATGGGGATCTGATGGTGTGTGCACTGTGGATTGGACTGTGTAGAGTGTGGCAGGGAATTACGGGAGAAATTCGGAGCAAGAAAGTGTAATGTAAGCAGATTGCTGTGGCTACTAATTTTTCATCGGGAGCTTAATTGAGTTCTGACACGGCAGCCGTACATTAAATGCCCAACTATCAATTCATATGGACCAATATGTTATTACATTATTAGCCACCAAAGCCACTCACTCGCTGCCCTGCTCCTTCCACCCAAATCACCAACCAAACCAGTCTCCCTTCCTTCACATATTCCTTCACATTTCAATGACCTGTCCACTCACTTTACACACACCACCAGTCGCAGTCGTCCTATTACAAAATACAAAATAACAGTGTCCGCACTCTTGCATGGTCTACGGATATTCTATACATAGCACCAAACAGTTAGTCGTTTCCCATAATATCACCTTACATTCACACTATACACTCAGTCTACACCAAATAATAATAGATGCACACTTCTTCTCGGCCTCTGCTAAAGTAGTCACCCTACTTGCTTACAAATAAATAAGTACACACTAGAGCCACACAACTCAACACAACTTTGCACTTTGTGCATATTTTTTGTGATGCACGTACAGCAGTGCTACTCACTGGAACTGGAACAAGGTATTTATTATTCGTGAGACTGTGGCTATGGGTTATTTTAGTGTAATATGAATTGTAAATTGGAGTCCGAGCACGTAGCGGAGATAAATTTTGCTCCTCTGCTATGTCTTAATGTAGGGCCTTGTTTAAGGACAACTTGACAGCCTGATATGAATATGAACGAATGACAGGGCAGTGTGTGGTGGTCTGAAATAAAGAAATACGAGATTGCAATTGACAGCTATGTAACGGTGAGCCTGGCTGGATGGTGGCTTATCGTTGTATGTGTAGACTGGAGAGAAGTGATGAAGACGTTATTGCTGAATATTGATTGAGACAAGTTTTGTTTGTTAACTGATGGATGAAAAGTGTTGCAGTAATTGGAGTAGCGGGTAAGTCTGGTGTGGCAGAGTGCAGAAGACCCGGAGTGGAGGTAGAGCTCTTAAATAAGTTGTACATTGTGTAATGGCATGTGGACCTAGCATTATTAGAAATACGACTCACTCTCTCTGGAGTCACATTGTGGTAGGTGGACTGGAGCTGGAGAGAAAGAGTGTAGAAATACTAGGGTGATGGACAAGTTGCACTTGTTTGGACTTGCTGGACACGTTTGAAGAGATTAGTCCATGTCTAGGATTTGGGTGTGGGAGCATTACATGTATTTGTATGTTGTGTGTGTACGTGAGAGTTGTCATTTGCTAACTACTTGACTTGCTCGTGTTCATGTTTCTACTTCACACCTTTTCTCGCCCTGGCTCTCATTCCTCCAGTCAATCACCAAACTAACGACCCAACCGACCCAGCTATTACCTCACATTAAACCTCCAGCATCTACCCTGCTCTCTGATTTCCAGATATAACTCCTTCCAACACAGTACACTGTAAAACTTTTGTAAAGCTAAGCTCCTACCTTCTTGTGCATGCATTATGTACAATCACCTGTGCTCCTTTATATTCCACTGCACAGAGCTATCCTTTTCTTAGATCCTGCTGGGATAACTCTGCTAATACTCCCAGCTAATCACTTGCACTTTTCTTTCTTCTCACCCCATTTCACCCAAAGGGAAACTCCTTCTCCACACTAACAAACGCTTCGGTCGCAGTCTTTTCTCCAGCCAGCAAAGACACACTTTTACTATTAAAACTCCTGCCTCAACATTTTGTATTCGTATGAGCCCTGTCTGTGTGGCTGGCTGTGTACAACACTCCAAATGAAACTGGAGACGCCTCTATGTCATGTACATGTTCCACTTAACTCCACAAAGGCACTCCGCTACACTTTTATTCACTACTCAAGACTAAGACCCAATCACTTTCCCTCTCTCTCTCTCTCTCGCTACCTGAAGCAATCAGCAAAATACTACACAAGAACACACAAATCCAATTTCCATTTGTATTAAACACACACGTCTCAAATCCTTGTACTCCTACACTTCACACACACATTTTCATTTGATCCCTCAAACGGTTAAGTGACTAGTCAATCAAGATTTAATAAAACTCCCAGGCACTGACAAATACGGCATGGGCAGACCAAGATTTCCTTTCATCTACTAATACAGCACTGCAAGGATGAAATTGTACACTCATGGATGCATGCTGTCTTGTAGAGATGGAAGATTTTCAGGATTCGGAACCACTGGAACCATTTATTGTTTACCGGAAACAAACCGGCAATTTAGGAAAAATTCCAGAATGGACATACATCTTATACCTGAACCGGAACTTAACCGGTTTTTGCCAAACCTTAGTAAAACCAGTGTAATTTGTGGCATGACGAAAACTAAAAATGTTAATAGGGATTAATATCGCTAGATTTCCTTGCTCGGTAGAGTTGTTCTAAGTTGTTCACAGCCATTATAAGTAATAGTATCAGTGAAAAGTTTAAGAACCTTACCCGAACCGAAAGATCAGGAAACTAACCCGAACCGGCACCGTTTTGAAAACTAAACTTAAGAACCGATCCGGACCGAACCTGATACATACCGATTTTCGGTTCCAGTTAACCACTCCAATGACTAGTGTCTTGTGCATTAAAGAAAATAGCACCACATCCCATGCACTGTAAACTACAAGCTAGTAAGACATGCATCCCAAAAAGCTGATATGCATACTTTAAAGGTGCGACTGAACCGAACATTGGTTCGGTTCAGCCTGTTCAGCACCTAAAACCGAACATGAATTTTGAGCAAATCCAAACCGAACCCGAACAGAAAGAACACACGAACACAAAAAAACCTGTTCCGTCTCACTACTTACTTATTTGGTTCGACTGAATGAATGAACTTCAGTTATTTCAGAGTATGTAGTTTTGTAGTCAATTTTATCACATTATGAGATTCTGAGTCTGAGTAACATGCATACATATTATGAATGAGGCATACAGATACTACCTCGAACAGATAAAGAACATTTTTCTGGTCGAATCGAACCCGAAGATTATTTTCTTAGACCTATCGAACCCGACCGAAGCAAACATTAAATTTGTCGAACCCAACCAAACTCGACCAAACCAAACCTGTTCGGTCGCACCTCTAACAGACTTCTAAATATTGTGTTCTATACGAGCATTAATTAAATGGAAAGTAGAAAAGGCGAAATTCTAGTAACCTACTTCCAAAACTCACAAGACTCGACATCCATCATATCCACATCTGCCCTTCATGAGACCATGCCAATCTTATAATTAACTTCTTATTTCTTTCATAGCAATGTAATGCCAACATTATTACACTGCTACATTTCCTTTCATCTCTGACAAAAGTAAAGTAATGCAAATATTAAACCTGTATGTTTTGAGTGCAAATTTTTTGGTTTGTCAAAGATTGTGTATGTATGCATATTTAGTGGAGCCAGAAGGGGGACAAAATGGTGGTTTGTTAGTGAAAAGATGGTAAGGTACAATGAGCTCATTGTATTAAAAAGTAAATTCCATTGTTGAGCTGTATTTGTAAGTTGAGTACTTCATTGATGTCGGGTTGGTTAATAAGTCTAGGAAAAGAATGTGTGGTCCCCGGAGAGTGGAGCTCATGTGAATGAATGATAAAAGACATTTTGTAAGTGAATATGCAAATGATAAAAGGACGAGAGTTGGGTTCAGTGAGTCGAGTCACCTTCCAGCCACTAATTTGAAGACAATAGAAGAAAAGTAGAAACATTTGTGGGGAATTTGCTGAAGCTGCTCGACTTTGCTCGTCGTGAGTCTGAGGTCTGAGGTCCCCAGTCGCAACTCGAAAGTCGGAAGCCGAAGTTGTATGTATGTTGTATCACTCATGCAGAGCAAGAAGAAGTTTATGTACAGAGTACACAGTCCGATGTAATAATAATTTGAGGACATGTTCAGGATACATCCACTTTGTGTTTAAATAATATTCTGGCTGTCTTGTCGTGTGCGAGAGAGCTCACCTACACAAACTGCAGACTCCAGCTATTCTCTGGTGAATCTTTGTTTTATCAAGCGTAATACAATATTCCATGAAACACAAGTCAGGAGAAGGAATGAGGCTCCTGTTCATCAGAGTAGTGGAGTGGGGTTAATGTATCTCTTTGCTGTGAATGCATGGAATATAGGCGGAGGGAAGTAAATATTGCATAAGATGGCAGTGGAGGCAACAATTTAGACAAGGACAAGAAAGAGTCCATAAAAAAGTAAAGGAAAGTGCGGTCACGGGGGACTGATTGTCATCATGAACAATGCCTTCTCAAATATTCGCTTTCACAAACTCTATTACTCTGTACAAAGCGGAACAGCGATAACGCAGTGCTCAGTCTTGTGCTGTCCCACATTTTCAATTCTCGCCAGGCAAGTGCGGTCCTCCAGAGAAGAGAAACATTAGTAATACAACAAGTAGTGTGTGTTTAGTGTTCGTGTGTACACGTTGTGTAGTCTGTGCGTGTTCCAGTGGTCGTAGTCCTTATCTGCCATGCTACCATCCCACCAGCACCCAAACACTTCCACTAGTTCCAGTTCCTATTCCACAGTTCTAGATAATTTATGTTATTTTTTCCTCCTTTATATTATCTCTTTCTCGATGTGCTGTGTCTTGTGTAGTGTAGTATTGTATGCACACATGTATGTACAGCGTGCCCAGCATATCCTGCCCTCCAACTCCAACCACCACCATATATAGTATGTCGTCCTTGTGTGGTTGTAGCAGCCTTTTTCACTCCGTGTGTACATACATGCATATGCAGATACACTCTACTCGACATACATTATACATGTTGTGTTGTGGGAGAGGCTTGTTTTTGTGTAACACACTTTGTATGCAATTTTGTAATTTCGTGAGGAAGGTAGAATGTTTTGGATAAAAGCAAGAGTGGAAGTATGTGTAGTGTATTGCTAGTTACGTGGTGAATGGGGAAAGAGGAGCACAAGGCTACATTCAAACTCGAATTCAATTTTCTTGGCGTGTGAGTATCTGCTACATAGATTCTTACAACGCGAGTTTGGAATTCTTGTACTTTGTCTTGTTTTGCAATTTGATTTTTTACAAATAGAGCGTCGCGTGGATTCTGGTGAGGAAGTGGAAGGGACGAAAGTACACAGCACATTCACAACAAAGACAATTTTTCTTTCCTTTCCCCTATCTTGTATTTATCGATATTTCCTCCATTCCAGCATTCACTCTTTCCCTCATACACCACACACAATTCACTTCACTACCAGCGTCGGCAATCGTGAATCTTGTCTGTGCAATGAATGCCTCCGCTTTTTATGCCAGCACTCCCGTGTCTGTTTGACCTATGGTTTTCCACAATGATTCTTTATAAAACCCAAAATATTGCTACCTTCAAAACCAAATCATGTCATAAGCTCCCATCGTTGCCTTGCCCTGCAGTAGCTAAGCCAAGTCTTAAATCACACTCTCAATTTTATATACTCACACACAACTTCATCTCCGCACCACTACTTCGTGCTGATAGCAAATCCCTGTTTCATGTCCATTGTCTCAGTCCATTTCGCCAACCTCTTCTCTCAAACCACTAACTGTATTTAACCCCAACATCCACATAATATGTTCACTACGTCTAAAGCTGATGAGTGAAGCACTAATCCAGAATTTCACAAGCAATATTAACAATATAATTTTATTGATACCTGATCATCAATACACATAAAACGCTGAAATGACAAAAACAATCATAGTAAGTATTAGAGACGTAAAAACCGAAAGCGAATGGGTTTTTCGGTTTTGGTTCTTGATTTTTGGGATAATTTCGGTTTCGGTTCCAAAAATTAGAGCTTATTCATCGACAAAATATTTGTTTAGTTATTGGAACTGCCTCTCTACACAAGAGAGACATTGTTCTTGTAAAACTTTTCACCGTAATGCAGCATTGTCGTAAATATTAAATTGACATTGCGTAAACTCTATTAATAAGGAAAAAGTGAGCTAAAATTGTCAATTTTTATATCGTTTCTTTTTTCGGTTTGATTTCGGTTTCAATTTTTTTGGTTTCGGTTTGGTTCCAAAATATAGAGGATATTTACGTCTCTAGTATGTACCTGTGTTCATTTATTATGGAGTATCAGTGCCATCACATTTGCAGGGAATTCGGAGATGCACAAATATTGGGCACTCACGCGTACGAAGAAGAACAGACATTTAGAAAGTTAAATTGTATTGACATTTTGATATGAACGAAAATATTATGTGTCTACTTTGTATTCGTATACAGCACTTACAGCAGGCATTACTTCCACTTCAACATCAGTAAATTATTTACTGTGTATAACTAGTGCAACATTCTTCCATGCCATTCCCTGTGCTACTCCTCGCTTCTCTGTCTATGTCTTGGTCACTTGACAATTTCATTTTTCACTTTTCTCCATTTTCTCATCCACCAAACAGATTTCAAATCTACACACAGACACAGCTAGTAGTGTCAGTGTACCTAATCAGTTTTGATTTATCGTTGTCCGCTTTCTGTTATTGATTCTAATCCATGACATACGACTTTACGAACGTATCTCATAAGTATTAGAGACGTTAACTGACTACCTGTATCCCCCAAATTATTTATAGTTGCATCTTTGGCAATACGGTGACCGAAAAACATGGAGAAAATAAGTATTAACAATAATCAGATTGTAGCAAGACTTATTTCCCTTATCAGAGTTTAGCAGTCTGTCATATTTTTGTGAATAATCAGAACATTATTGAAACTCAAGCCTTTTAAAAATACAAAAACTATTTCTTGTGTCAAATTTTGATGACGATGTGTATATGTAAATGTAAAATGCATTGAGCCTTACGATTGTGACATCCGTGATCGCACATTTAAGCTAAGCTGGTTGCAGCAGTTGCAGTTGTTCAACTCAAATGTCTGTATGTTGGAAAGTATTTTAAATTTTAATGAAACGGAACAGTGTGTAAAAATTTAAAACGATGGATTTTATTTTATCTATGTCCTGAGTTGGAAGTGTGAAGTATGTGAGTATGTTATTTGTATGTTTGGTTATGAATTATTTTATTACGTCAGTGGTTCGGGCTGGACGGGAAAAGTCTTTTACGCCTCTTACACGTACATAGAATATCAGAATAATGGGATACAATACATAGAACTAATGCAAGGCAACGACCCTTATTATGTTGGTGGGCTTAGGAGCGGGATTGGAGTATGGAATAAGAAATGGAGAAAGGAAGGGAGGGAGACAGGAGTCCACCTTCAGATGCAATTTAATGTTCATGGCTGTGCTAGTACGTCGTTACATGCAAATCGGATCAGAAAACATGGAATACTTAAGCTAAAGGATATACTGATTTTCCAAGAGTCTCATGAGTGCGTGTGTGTCTGTGTGTGTGGAATTTGCTTTCGCTTTCTTTTTCCCTGCTCCAGCTTTCACTTGGAGTTATTGGCTTCTCTTTGCATTGGCTTTGTTCACATATTGCTTTACTGTCTTGGGATTAAAGGAGCGAGGGACGTGTGTTGTGCAATGCGTAGCAATAGTAATAAGTGTACATAATACATCCAATACACTTCACCCCAAACACATTTCCCACAAACTAAAATAAATGCGGATATGTAGATTGGGAGTAGCAAAACAACGCATTAGCCCTAAAAGACTTCCCGTCTCCCATGTACCCAAAAATTCTTCTCTGAGCTCTGAATTTTCATCCTGATGCTTAGCAGGCAATCAGTCTCGTCAGTTCACATAATGCTCGTAATCACAAACAAATGTATTCGCAGTGATACGTGCTAGAGGTGTGCGCAACAAAATTTCATATCCACAGCGTTTTATTATAATGTGTTCCAGTACATCTTAGGTGAACCATCCAAATAACCTCTTACGATTTTGTAGTTATAACAGCTTTGAACGTAGTGCGGGCTGAATGCTGAATTAATTTGAATGCAGTCTATCTCCGTAGTACATGATAGAATTGTAAGACCAATATTAGGATAAGATGAAGAGTATGCACTTATTTAGTACTGGGTTTTCGAACATTGATTTTAGCTAACAATGTTGGTATTTGTTGAAGTAAAGGAAAGTAGGATTTTATTTGGTTGGCACATCTCTACAGGCAATGTAGGATATTTGGGAGTGGAGAGTGTTGTTGGATGTTTCTTGTGTTGGTAAACGGTAAGTGGTATATTATGTGGATATTATAAGGATTGAAAGTGAAATGAAGGTGAACGTTACGTGTGTATTATGTGTAAGTATCTCTACTGTCTCACATCACCACAATCATTTCTGAAGTACCTTCGGCAGTAATGGGCTGTGGCAAGAGCGGTGTGTGGATGGAAGAGTGAAGCCACAGCAGAAGGAAAGGAAAACGGGAATTTGCAAAACAAAGCCGGGAGGATGAGTGGAGGAGTGTAGAGAAGACAGGAGAGTGTGTGGGAGAAGAAGTTGAGAAAGACGGAGACGGGTAGTGTTTTAGAGTGGGAGATTACAAGGAGAGGACAGGACCACAGGACGACAGAGACGGGTAGAGAAATAGACGGAGTGGAGGAGCGCAAAGATCTCATTACTATGGAGGAAAGCAGGCTGATGTGATTTGCATAGACTGAGATTCGAAAATCTCATTAGAGCTCCGAGGGACTTTCACCGTTAAATTAGCCTTCTGGCTGCCTTGTGGTTTTTGTTCTGCCAACTCCACTCTCATCCATCGCTCTTCTCCAGCCCACTTCCTCTTCGCCCGACACACCACACATGTAATCGCCGTCTCAGCAACACAACTTCTTCCTCGTCCTCCTAATACCCGTCTCCTCTCCATCTCTCTCCGTCCTTCGTCCTCATCTCCAGGCTCTGTCTTCAGTCTTTGTCTTTGGGTCTCAACCCATGGATACCTACAGCCACTATGCACACAGTGAGAGCAGTAGCCAGAACGGCGTGGCTTCCACACTCGCCACTTTATTCTGATGGCATCCCCATATCTATGCTTCGTCTGTTACCCAACATCAGCACTCAATGTGTCTCACACGTCACACACCGTCCCGATATTCCAGAATTCCAACAATGCATTTCCAGTCTCCAGTCCCTCTCACATTCACATTCCATTGCATTCAATTCAATATTCCGCTGACAGATTGGCCCAAAGGCTCCCTCACATACCAATAGCCTCCTGTGAGTGAGTGGAGACTCAATCTCAACTCTGCCGATGCCACGACAAGCTCTCACCCGCTCCTATTATACACAACCATCCGCCATCCACTATATGCACAGCGTGCAATGTACACACAATCCGTTTAATATACACATCGCAATCTGCATCACCAATTCATGAATTTCAACCCTGCCACTGCCTGACTTGGCTCACTCTCTTCATATTCAACGCAATTCAAATCACCTAATGAATACCATGCTTCATCATAATATTCTTTTCCTGATATCCACCTCACTCTACCCGCTACTCATCTGTACTCAATTCCCATATCTCCTTTTTATTCCACATTCATACACCTGTCAGAACTTATGTCAAGATGACGTTCTCCTCCTCAATCTTTTCATAATATCAACTGGGAACAACTGCTGCTCCTCCGACTCAATCTTACCGATTCAGTTGCACTCCAACTGTTCCACTCCTGCACTACACACGTACATACAGTATACAACTTTCGGAGCCACAATGTTTGGCTGTGTGCAACGAGTACTTTTATAGAGTGCAGTGATTATGTTATTTTGCATAATGGACATGGATGTCCGTATTAAGCGCCTGCCTTGCTTTTTGGCTGTTATGAATTCCTGGAGAAGCAGATGGGCAAGACAATGTTGAGGACGTCCTTATAATAATATTATTACGATGATGAATTGGAGATTGTGTGCTATGCAGCTGATGCTGGATAATGTCATGTTCTGTGTGGGGTGTGTTGCGAAAATTCAGGTGTTCCGAGAATTTGGTTATGCATGCGGTATAATATGGTAGTTCAGCTGTTCTTAGCATTTAGTTAAGATTAGCGGACGAAGTTTTAAAAGGTGGGTGCGACGTGAGCAGGGAGAAGAATCGGAAGATGATATTTCATATAATATTTTGGATGTGATATTTTACATTTTTTGGGGGAGGGGGGAATGTGAGGGACGAGGAGAAAGCGAGTGTTTCACACGGCTATAGATGAGTAGATGTGTGCATTATGAAATGTCCTTCGAAAGTGTTAAAAGGAAAGTTTGTATAAAGTGCTTACGCGTGTCGCTGATTCTGGCTGTATGTGAAGGGAGGATGGGAAAGGCTCCAGAGAGGAGAACCACAGCGGTCGACACAAAAAACCTGAACATACTTCCATCCATCTCCAAGACGTCCTTATGAAATACACGCCTGAAACTTCTCCCGTTCTTCTTCTCCACTTCTTCTGCTTCTTGACTGTGCTCACCCAGCTCCAGAACTTGACAGCGTTTTTGCCACGAAGCCTTTCAACTTACGACGACTTCCCAAGTCTGAGTGAAAAGCAGTGCGAAATGTGAATGAGAATCCCACCACCCGCGAGTTTCGTGTGTTATTGTGTAGGAAGAAGAGCAAAGAAGCAATATTTCTCACTCCTCCCGGTGTTTGAACCTTGAGGCAGAACGCAGAACAGCGGATCTGTGACAAACTCTTTCCTCCGAATGAATATTTGTAAATGGGAAGTTCACACGACAAGATTCCTCTATTTTCTCAGTCTCTTCACTTTGCTTTCCAGTCCAAGTCAAGTGTGATTTCAGGTATGTAGTTAGAAAACCGAGTCTTTTAATCAAATGACAAATCTCAGAGTTACATCTGCAACCAACAAACAAAATTCATTCTAATGCACATAATCCATAAATAGTCAAAATGACACACTGCCACATGCTGCACGTGTCCCACTCCTTCCCCAATGCGCCTCGTATCTCATCCACCCATCCCAGTCATTCTCATTCAACATAAATAACTCAAATGAAAACCGTCATATCTTCCCCGTCTCTTCCACTTCCCACTCTCCTAACTTACCGTAAGTCTCTTTCTGCCTCCATACCACACTGTCTCCTAAATCACAATTCCACCTACATCACACTTTATATCATACCTGTCACCTATACCCTGTACCTTATCGCAACTCATGTCTTGTAACACTGATAAAGCGTCTTCCACTTCCAATTATACACACAGACTAACACCATACCCCAATACACATCCAGCTCTTCTTCTATACCTTTCAAAAACCCCAAGTTCCAGGAAACTTAAACAACTATTACTTACACTACTACACATTATAATATTATACCTAAGTAACTTCCATCGTTGTATGAATTATGCCATGGACAGATGGTTCAATTTTTGATACTCTTAGTTGCAAGTAGCATAATTCTAATTGTAGTAATAATGAAAATCAATTTATTTTTTCCTACTCCCGTTACCTATGTATGTATAATACCTTGGTATATGATTGTGACAAGATGGTGTCATTATTTACTATGAGCTAAACTGGTGGTTCACTAATAAATCCCGTAATTGGGAACCATTGAGTTCCCAATCAACTCATTTGAAGCGGGTA
This sequence comes from Pogonognathellus longicornis, assembly GCA_034694085.1. Classification (NCBI taxonomy): domain Eukaryota; kingdom Metazoa; phylum Arthropoda; class Collembola; order Entomobryomorpha; family Tomoceridae; genus Pogonognathellus; species Pogonognathellus longicornis. Next base: position 16,724 of record JAQFYB010001835.1, read on the forward strand.
GTGAAAGTGAGGACAAGGAGGTTTGTTGGAGTAAGTCGGTGATTATAGAAAGAAAGAAAATGAGAAATGTGTAGCGGGACAGGACAAGAGGAGCAATCGGAGAATGTGATATGAGAGCAACAGCTGGAGACAGAACGTGGGGGTTGGGGACATGAGTAAGTACCTGCACTTACTGGTAATTGTGGAAGTATGGTGTAATGGGGAAGTTATAGGAGCCGTTGGCTGGACTGAGTTTTAGGTGGCAATCAAAATGAGGACATATTGAAAGCGAGTGGACATGGAGATAGAAGGAGCGAAGGAGCGGGAGACGAATGTCATGCACGAGTGTGTGCGTATATAAAAGAGGAAACAAGGAGAAACAAGTCCGGGTTGTGTGTGGAATGGAAGTAGAGTTGAGTGTGGAGCGAGTGGTCATTGACGGAGGCGGCCGAAAGTTAGTTGGCGAAAGTCAAGAGTGAGAAAGGAGTACGAGGACGTGACTGGAAAGACAAGCGGAGAAGAATTGCTCAACCCGACCCGAAGATTCGTTCGAGAAGGGAGTTGACGGGGACGGGAGCAAGTGCGCCACACTCAAGTGCACTTAAAACACGTAGGCAGTGACCATAAATGCATGGAGAATAGAACTTGCAAAATTCGGATCATTTACAAAACGGAGTGGCACTTAAGTGAACGTATGTCCTCAAATTCACGCTGCCTGCCTTGGGAGAGAAAACCAACTTTTCTCTTTCTCTGTGTACACTTGAATTGTGAAACTTTATGAATATGGCATCTCATTTAAAACAGAAAGAAAGTCCCAAATGCAAGGTATTTCCTGGGAGCTAATTTGAAAAACATTGGATAAAGAATAAAGAATTTTTGTCTGCCTGGTTGGTTGAAGAAAACCGGGTTATGTCTTATGTAGCGTTTATATTACATGTACGCGTACATGTAGGTGAATTTCCAGTGTAGGTGTAGCGAATGGGAAAAATGGGCTTTGTTATTAGAGACTTAGCGGAACACGGAATTCCTAGAACGTAGTATCTTCATTTCACATTTCAGTTTGTGTTTTGAGTCAAAACGTAGAAATTCGTCAACATGTAGAATTGAATATTTCTAAGTTCCCGTTCTATGGTCGGAGCGGAAAACGTGAGTAAAAACGATTCCCGCTTCTGAATATTGGCGCGAAAAACGAAATGTTAATTTAACGTCCTACGTGTTACAGATTACGTAGTTCCGCACAACCTCTATTATGTAAAGCTGAATAAGTTGGAGCAGTTTTCTAGATTTGCTATAGTTTCTCTCTCTCTACTAATTCTGTAGTCTTTCTCTATTTCGACAGAACTATTTCCTACGTACTTTGATGTAGTCCCTGCATGAACAGCATTGAAGAGAGTTAGCTGAGTTACTAGGTAGGACTGGAGCTACAACACCTCAGTATATGCATCTATAGGAGCACTGCACTAGGGGAGCCCTAGAGTAGCTGATACGTGTAGTATAGAAGTGTGCATGTATTTGTAGGTGGAAATTCAAGTCATCCATTTCCATATAGTTCCGCGGTCTCACATTTAAAATGATCTATTCATGGAACTAATTAAAGTCGCGTGTTCCTTGTTCTCTGCTGTTCCTCCGCATGAAAGGCTGAGAGAGAAAGAGGCAGGAGGCAATAAGAAATTCCTGGCATTGAATAGCTTTGGAATAGCTTGAGTGTTCCATGGTAGAGTTGCAGTTGCTGCTCCTGGTTCCTTTGCCTTACCTCGGCTTTCCTCTGTTCGCTTTGCCTAAACTTTGGACACAATGAAATATTAATGAGAGCAAATGGAAAGTTTGAAAGTCCAACAACAGAATTTCCCTTATTGCATAGCAAAGCTATCCATCCCGACCAACAACCAGCAAAAACTAAACGACATAAATGTCTCGGCTTCTATTACCTGAATTACCGTCTCAGTTTATATCTTGGTCCCGCTGCCGTTCTTAATTCCTATTCACTAAACTAATGCACCATCAACCACGGAACGACTAAATATCTAATGTCGGCTGTTGTACCACCAGGTACAGCAGCTACACCGTCCTCCACTTTTAGCTGCCATCCGCTATAAAATACCTCACTCTAATGCTCCGCCATCCTGTGATATACTTATACCGATACCTGTACACTATGCCCGTATTGATTGTTCTTTAATATCATTATTACCATCATCTCTCCCTACCTTAAGACCACAAAAGCAAGTCTCAGCTCTCAACCAAATTTACTTGCTCGAAAATTAAATGTAACGTGAATACAAAATGCTATGTGAATTAAATGCGTCTCTGATGGTTTTATGATGTAAACTTCCAGTTGCTTTAGCTGAAACTGTAATAAATGAAAAGCCCTGGAATGATCTGTGTGTGTTTTCCTCCGCTACCATAAATACTCATTATTTCTTACAACCAACCAGAACATCAACTCCACAATTCCCAGCAGCCTTGAACACCATACCCACCTTCCTTTATACTTTATACCAACTCTCCGTCCCTCTTTACACATCAGTGTAAATATGCACTTCAAACGAACTATTGTTATGAATGCTAGAAAATTCTACTCCGAATTCCATGAACGGTGAATGATCAAACGATTTTCGTGCTAGGAGAAAGAGATGGGAGTGGTGTTTGTAGTGGTTAGATTTAAAAGTGAAACAATTTAAGTAATATTGCGTGTTATTTAATTCGTTGTCTGCTAATCAATTGTGGGGTGACAGTGCCGTGGTGACATTGATTGACTTACCATGTGAACGAGAAGGTAGCAATTTCATGTTCAAACTTCAACTGGAGCAGAAAAGAGATTGAGGAGAACTGCAGGGAAGATTTTCAATGCACTTTCTATCTTTCCCTCTTTTCAGCTTTTCAACGTGTGCTTTGCTTTTGCTCGGCAGTTACTTTTGCACAGCCACTGCACTGACACTTGGATTGGCTGTCTGTAATGAACTCGTAGAAAGTGAGAGAGAAAGAGAAGTCTTCCGTAGTTTACTTAGCTGTCTGCTTCCCTTTTCTGGAAACGCGAGAGCCCGGACAGAAAGGCAGTGCGGGAAGTGGAAGGAGCGTGTTTGATGGGGAGACTTGGTGGAAGACGGATGCTGGGTGTGTTGTGTAATTGCGGGCACTGAGACTGTGGCTGCTGCAAGAGCAGCGTGGATGTGTTGTAATAAAATTGGAAAAGTGATAGGATGACAAAGCGACTGAAGTCGTCACCACCACACAATTGCAATTGGAATTATCCTCCGAGTCAGTAATGATCTGATCTGGAAATCTTCCCTCCCGTCGTCTCATCCAACTCAGTTGTCTTCCCGCAACTAAAAATGACACATGATACTTTCTGTCGCTTTAGATTTTCATTTGTCTCAATTCCCGATCCTCCCGCTTTTCTCACTCACTCAATCAAGTCTTTCCGCAACATGTGTGCTTTTCGCTTACAGCTAACTTCCTGCTCCAGTCACTCATCTACCAACAGTCAATCATCCTTCCATTATTCCTAAATTAATATGTACCCTCATCGCTTTAGCTCTTAGCATGGCACGGAGCATCCTTGCTATTAGCTACCAATAAGTTACATACATCGCCAGTGTATTATTCTATTATGTATAGCTGATACTTGGTTAAAGCAGCAGGTAGCCACAAGCAATGAATGATTTGGGCTTAAAATGCTTACTAGTTTCCTTTCAGCCTGACGAAGAATGTTTGTTGTTGGTTGGAAAAACGTTTGTAACTATTGCAAGTTATGTGTGCAAAGTATTTGTTTAGCGGCTGCGGGTTGCGTTGTGTCAGTGGTGTAGGTAGTAAGTTGTGCAAGGGTAATGTGATATTTATCAGTATATTACATGTATTTTGGGACTGTGTCGGAAACGGAGAGTCGAATTAAAAGATTGGGTAGCACTTGGAAGAAGGTTGATGGATGTGAAATGTTTATTATATGTTTAATGAAATGGAGTACTCGGTGGTTGAGTGTAGGCTAATGCCTGGGAGAATTGAGAATGAATGAAGTGGCAGAAATGTAATGTCACAGTTGTCATTCCGAAATACAACTTGGGACTTACAACCAACCCAATGTCGACAGATGATTGTTTTTAGTTGACAAAGAAAACTTTGTAAAGTTAGCAAATAATGTTGTGCTACGTTACTTACCCTTGTGAGAGAGAAAGAGTGAGAGAGTATCGGCCCACGGCACAAATATTCAATGAGAAAATGAGAATCAGTCTTTCCTATGTATAGACACGTGCGTCTCACCAATTGCTACACGCAGTTTAGCACACGTATAGTAGGAGGCACAGGGGCAATTGCTTTACTTTGTCACTTGTATCTATTTAATTATTTGCATTGTAGTATTACTATGCGACTAATAAAAACAAAACTGCTAATTAAAGTCGTATGTAGAGTGCAAAGAGGAAGTGGAGAAAGTGTGTGTGTTTGTGTATGCCAAGCCAAGCAAGGCAAGTGTTTGTTGCAGGAGCGAATGAAGGTGAGTTCCGAGTGGTTCGTGTGACTTTATCAGACGGAGATTTGAGACTGACTGCTTCGCTTTCGCTTTGGAATCCACTAGTTCAACAACGACCCGTCAAATGAGAAAGCAGGAGTTTTAGAGGAGGGCATCTTACCCTAACACCACGGCACACACAACCTCGATTTCTCACTTTGCTCCGGTCACACCCTTTTACAATATATTAGACGAAATTTTGTCCCTCCGACTCTGCAGAACCACACATTATGGGTAAAACAATTTCCTAAAGTTTGAATCTGCGATTCAATGATACATTACCAATCATATTAATTTCGTCATGGGTTCTAGCATAGTTTCAGATCCTTATCCAGGAGTTTGTTTGTATGGGGGGGGGGATACCAAATTTAAAATGTTATTATAAATAACAATTATCGCGCGGAGCGCGAAAAAGTTGACCAAATAAGCATAAAAAGTGTTAAATTATCGTAGTGTAAAGAATTTCGAGATTCTGGTCGCTTTATAGTAAAATAACCTCGTTTTGGGGATTTCGGGAAGGTGCACGTGCCCTAGGGCCTTACCGCCAGATAGAGCCTTCCGGGATAATCATTACAGTAATTATCAGGTTAGTGCAGTTTAATTCAAACAAATTTGTCATTTCAACCTTATTGCATCAAATGATAGCTAGAAATATTTTTAATTTTCAACTTCCGATTTTCCGGAATATATTGATTAAGATGTAAACAAATGTAAAAATTGAGCTTTGAAGATTGGAAATATAAAAACAAATCAAAATAACTTTGGAATAATAGGTTAGGTTTAGGTTGAATGGAAATAAGGTGGGATTGTTCGTGTTGGGGTTTCGGATTTAGTTGTAGCTACAGCAGGAGCGGAAGGAAAAGTGAGTTAGAGAGCTGAGTTTGGTCTTCGTCCCGGTCTCCGTTGGCTTTGGTTAGAATTATTTCAGTGTGTATTATATCTGGTGCAATGTGGCTGGATTCCTGGTCTGCTGGTCTCTTACTCTTTCGAACATACTGTAGCAGGATCGATCTTCATTTCGGAGCGCATGTTTCCGTGTCTACGCTCCGTTCCGGCTCTCGTTCAGCTCACTCAATTCTTTTCTCCGCTCTTTCACCGCTACCCAACAGCACTCTCAATTTCTGCTAATAATTCTACCTGTGCATTTCTATACCTGAGCACTCCCGCAAACTACGCTTTCTTCCTTTTCTCTCTTGTATTTCTCCTCGGTCGTTCCCTTGTCAAGTTTCGGAGTTCTTATCTCACGGCAGTATACAATCCACAATGCACTTCCGAAGTCCCATATTGAGTTCCTTCTCACACTATGTCAAAATCCCTGGCAGAGTATACATAATCATATACTCGGTTGCAAATTAATCTCTAAACTCTTGCTTCCTGTCCGCTGAATTTGAAAAACGTTTACGCGTCTCAAACTGTGTTTACAACATTGCAACTCGAACTGCATGGGATGAGATTTAAAGACTTTCATTCTGTTCCATTCCATAAGAATTGAATTCGATAAGAATCCAATTCATTTCATATCACTATCACACGTCATCTGTAGAATTTAGGGAATCCGATAAGAAATGCCGTAAGGATTCAATTCGGGGAATCGCTGAAGCTGACAATGTGGAAAGCTCGGAAGAAGCTTCTCAATTTCTCTAATGTTGGTTGTTTATGTTGGACAAAGAAGTTGGAAGTATTCTGGAGACAGCCGGTGTACAGCGTGCAGCGTGATGAATTTGGAATCATTTTCTCCACTTTCTTGTTCTAATGGAGTTTATGGAGAAAGTGATTCAGAATTTATATCCTGCCGGTGTATCTGTTTATTAGTTGTATATCAGAATGGAGTGTGTAGAGAAAAGAGACAAAGTGGAATGAATCCATGCATCTTGCAGTCAACTACGCGGCTCAATCCTCGGAACAGCTCCGGAGTCAATGAAAATGAGTGTGTCGTTTGTAGGAAAGTACATCTCAAGGAGGGATATTGGGCAGAGACACATGCACGGTGAAAAAGGAGTCTGCCTTGCATGGGAGAGCAATGAAAGTGCTAATGGCAGCTATGGGATTTTAATGGGGAACCAGAGGAAGGATTGATATAGGAGGGGTGGCTGATGGCGGAGTGGAGGCGAACATTCCAGAGCTCCTAGCGTCTTCTACAACCGTAGAATCTTAAATCGCGAATAGCAAATAGCGTGATCCCAATTTATGACCAACACAATGCTTATCGGCGACGACAACTATTGTGGGATATTAGCAAGAACAAGATTTGGAATGTCTATAGCACCATGTTCCTACAAATACGCGACAATGGCTTCAAACTATCTCATGTTGGGGGAGAGTAGACAAGGTAGTACAACAATAATGCAGGGACTTCATGTATATGTTCTTATGGTCCTTTTAAACCTGTCTTTCAACTCAGCCTAGTGTGCCAGAGATGGGCATTGCCCGGATTTTTAAGGTTCAACTCAAATCGGCCTTGTTTTTCTTTTCAACAGCCATCCACGTGTGTTTTCCACACTACTGTATATACTATTTGAGCAAAAGATGAGAATAGTAAGGCAAATGGACATTAACAACGTGATGCCGATAAAGATTGCGGACGGGTTGGACAGTTAAATGAGAAGGGAGATAATACGGGTGGAAAAGTTTGGTGTGACGCTGCACATATGAAAAAGCTAAAGAGAAGGTAAGCGAGGCTAATAATGCGAGGAAGATATTTGGTAGTGGTTTGGAGAGAGTCAATGAAATTGGGTGATCTAATTGGGGAAGTGTAGGAATGAAAATAGCTGTGAAGTTTTCTTGTGTGGCGGAGTTGGGATGAGAGTGAGGCTTGCTCATTTTCCATTCCAGATCCAAGACTGGGAACACCTTGAAGCGGAAATGATGGTTTTCAGGGAGCCCTGTAGTCAGAACTCAGGCCCCGCACGTTTAGCTGCAGAAGCCGCTTAGCAATCTACTTTTACTTAATAACAGAATTGTGTCCAAAAACGATGAGCAGACATGACGCTTAATAAGTCGGCATGAACAGGAGAGTCGGTGCTACTGCTAATCTACTGCCGGGGAGTTTCTCTCGTCCCATTCAACCGCTAAATTCTCCACAGGAAGAATGAAACGGAAACGGAGCTCTCACTCTCTCACCCTCTCGACTGTCTGCAACGCATCTCATCATTGCATTGTGTTCCCAATATGCTTTGAACGCAACAAATGGAAATGAGCAATTCCGCGCCATTTATCATCCAAGATAACGCCGAGCTACCACCACCCAAAATTCACTTATGCTTTAAATTACGTGTACACACGTAGTTAATGATCTAAAACTTATTTCCAAGAAATTTGATGCTTCTAGATTCCAGAGCTGGAAGGGAGACTGGAGTTGGAAATGGAGTTGTGCGGTGACAAAAGTATAAAACCTTCCACCAGGCACAACTCTAAATGTTTTCGCCAAATGGTTATTACGACTAACCAACTATTTCGGATCTAAACTCTGCCTGTGAGACTAAAAAGTTTAGTTGGCCAACATTTTCAGAACTACACATTTCTCCTTTCTAATTCTATCTCTATTCTGTGTACACTTATTACATTTTGATGTTCCCAATTGCTATTTTACTAAAGATCAGTGTTCTGTACATAAAGTTTCCTATACATGCACTTGGACAGAAATGAATACTTGTTTGTTCCAGTATATGCCTAAATTTCATTAGTTCTTGATGCATAATAAAAATTTCATCTAGTCTTTCTCTGATAAAATCTTCAACTCGTGTTAGCCCTCAGCGTTTTTGAAATTTTTATTCCCAGTAGGAAATTGCTGCTTCTCTCCCGTCTCTATCTGTACCTAATAGAATACACAGGGCATTTATTATTATTAAAAGCTGTAAAAGAGTGTAATATGTTATTTTCCATGTTAGGTGGTAGTAACATTAGAAGTGATCAATGTGAGTAATGTAGAGCAGACTGTCTAAATAACTATTACTCGTATACTCAGCACAAATGTAGTGTAGACACCTTGAGTACCTACCTAAAGATTGTTGTGAGTCTTGACTGCTCCATGCTTTTGTAATTTTTTGTGAAAATGTGACACACTGTATATTATGTTATATGTAAACCTATTTAGGTAGTTCTGTTAGTCTTGTGTACTCTTTTATGAGAAACAGTCACCGCAGCAGTAGCAACACTTACAAACAAGGATGTATCCAGGATTTGGTGTCTGGGGCACCAACATCTACATTTTATTACATAAATGACAATTATCCCGCGTAGCTAGAAAAAATGTAGGTAAATTGGGCTAAAATAAACCTAAAAAGTGAATAAAAATTGACAGTATTATGGTGGCAATTTTTATTCGCATTAACCTTTTTTGGGATATTTGGGGGGAGACGCCCTAGTACCCCTCCGCTGGTTACAACATTTTGCTTACAAATAGTTGGAGAGAAAGGCGAGATTGAACTTCCGTCATGACAGCAGAGCGGGTGCCTTTCGCTTCACATAGTGTTCCAGAGATTTTTCTGAATGCAGGCAAAGTCATTGCGTTGGAAAAATCTATTCGACAGGCTGCTATCAGTTCTCTTTTCATTGCGCCGCCGGAATGGCTCCTGGCAAGATATTTCATTCCATTGAAGCACACGGGCTGGAAATGAGAAAGACTGCTAGAACCAGACGATAACATTCACATTGGCATCGTCTCATCCACACCCAACTCTACAAACTCAGTTTGCCCAGAGATTTCTCACACAGTTACATTACATTCGGGCTATATAGACGACCCAACTGTGTTGCAGACACAAAAAGAAGACTGTAAAATGCAATGTGCGAACATAAGACCTTCGGAGTATAAGAGCATGGGAAGAGTAAGGAGAGGCATGAAAGCAAAAGCCGGATCTTGTAAGCAGTGGGTATCGGGTAGGATAGCACATAGCCAGAAGAAGAGCCCCACACATCTCTCGTCACATCTCAAACGCTGTGTTCCCGTTCCAGGTGAGGTCTGGATTCTGGAAGAATTGTGGAAAGAAAAAGAGCATAATAATATTATTATATAATATAAGTAAACATGAAGGAGATGGGGACGGTGATGGTGGAAGGGATTTGAAAGTGGCATGGTGTTAGTGTTAGGACAAGGACAGCATTAGTTGTGCACTGCATTTGCAACTGGAGGGAGAGGTCTGAAGGGAAGATCTGCGAGCAAAGAACAAAAATATGACGAGACGACGACTGGGACGACCAGAGGACACGGAAAACGAAGTGACCAGCAAATGGGCCGAAAACACTTTCATCTCTGCACACACCATCCTAAACCCAAATATTTTCCTGAAAGCTTTTTCCGGCACATTTCCTGCTTTCTTTACACTTCAATCAGCCAGATAGTTTTTCGGGATGGCTCCTTCTTCAAGTCTCACAAACACTGAACTGCCTGGCTCAGTTCCTTCTTTATTTGTTTGCCACTATTATTCCTGATCTCCGTCTACTGATGTCTGTGAGGGGAAAATTCACTATACATCGAGATCGAGTACTGAACTTATTATTGCTCCTGTTGCTTATCCCTCATATAATATTATGTTGTTCATTTTCTATTATGTATAGCTATTTCTAAGAATGTAATGCAAATCATGTAAAGCATTAAAATATATAAACATTAAACAGTTGCAGTATTTTTTACTTTTCAACCAAATAGCAAAAAGTGAAATATATTGAAAAATTCGAAAAATATGGAAAAATTAAATAGAAGATTGGCCAAAAACATAAGGACTTTCTAAAAATAATATGATAGTTGTCCTATCTTGCCTTTGCTCTGTTCTGAGACATGAATAAATCCACACCAAGTAATACAATAAAACCATATAACACCTATAAACATGCATAAACTCTTCTTACTCCAATTATGTTGTGCATTTATTTTATGTTCTGCCGTGAACCGGATGCTAGAAATGGAATGGTGGTAAAGTAGGGCTAAAAGTTTTTAACAGCTTGTTTATATACCTATGAGGCGAGGTATGGCAGTAGCCAAACTACAAACACTACGATGGTTGAGATTGCGAAGAATGAGAGGGTGATTGAATATCACATACTGCACACTTTATTGAACGTAATAGCATTGAACATAGCAAACACACCACACATATCATCAGGAGAGACATTAAACTTCACCATTAATTGTAAAATGCTCAGATTTTTGAACTTGACCTTTGTCCAATGTCCTGGAATTAACACATCTGCGACGTTTGAACGAACTGTGTTAATTCGTTTATATTTATCGCTTGCATAGACAGACGGACAAATCATTTCTATAAAGTAGCTTCCGCTACTTAATAATCAGAGGAAGGAAGCTTTTTCCGTGTGAAGGTATATTTTGGAAAACTGTACGTATGCCCCAATAATATATTCGTTGAAGGAGACTTGCTACTTGGGGTTGGGATTGTAAACCAGTCGTCTATCTATACATATCATCCCTTATATTATATCGAAATGGAATGTAGTTCTTACATAATATACATAGATAGAATGGGAAATTTTCTATTCTCAATCCAGGGCCTTCTTGTTGTCTGTTCTGGTTGTGATATTAATTATCATACGATAATTGGCAAGAATCAGGAATTAGAATTATCCAAGGTGCATAAAGACTGTACACACAACCCTTGAATGTTCTTTTAATTACACCTTACAATTATCGTATTTACGACAATAATTATTATACTTATTCATTATTCTAAATTATAATGCAATCATCCATTTTTATTATTATGTATATTTAGGTACTACTTACTCTACCCAACTCCACCAAAGCATAGTTTTGTGATAACGCTAAAAACTCATCATAATAAATATACTTATATTCATTCTACTCTATTTCCAACTATTTATATAGGTACAAAGGTGTAGTTTTACAAACAAATGAATAAACACTTATCTATGCAAAATACAGGTAATTATGTAATGTCAAGTTCATCGTATGCTGCCGCTTGCGCTTGAGTGTGCTCAGCTATACATGTACACAGTGTACAGTATTATGCAATGTATATTATTGCCTCAAAGTAATTGTAGTATTATTAGTTTATTAGGTATCCATATCACATCAGGTATATTTTTCCGAGCATTCATTCCTTAAAATAAAATTGAAATTTTTTCATCTTGGCTTCAAATGTAGGTCAAGGTATCAACTAACCAACAATTAACATCGTTTTTATATCGTTTCTTTTTCGGTTTGGTTTCGGTTTCTATGTTTTCGGTTCGGTTCGAAAGTTTTATATGATTTCGGTTGGGTTTTTGGTTCCAAAATACAGAGGATATTTAAGTCTCTACTTTCTATGAATGCACCAAATGCACCTATCTATGTCGAGTTTTGGAAGTTCACGGTGCTATGTACGAAACCATGTGTTTTTTACTAATTTTTCTTAATTTCGGGCACTTCACATTCACATGTGTCAGATGTCAAAGCGGCCGGCAGTTGTATACTTTCTCATAACTCTTCAACCAATCTGCAAAAGTTATGTGCTTGAAAAGTTTGGGGCTCATTGGGAAAACATAAGGGAAAACGGACTAGCTTTGTCTACCTCGTTAAACTTCTGTCGTCCTACTGCTTTAAATATAATTTCACAATCATCATCAAAACTGTCAGAAACACCTGAATAAGTGAAGTAATCTACAATCAATCATAATCAGAACAGGAACCAGAAGATAAGTTTGTATATTATACTGATTGAACGGATTACCCAATTTGTATGACCAAGTAGTGTCAATCCATTTTTAGACCTCACGAGGTCTTATAGAGCCTATATGTCTGTCCGTCCGTCTGTCCGTCTGTCAACACGATAACTCG